>KK119841.1:547842-641459 GCA_000611955.2 Stegodyphus mimosarum
TTATTTATTTAAAAATAATTTTAATGTATTTTCTCTTTATATTTATTATATATCAGTTAATTCTTCCTTACGATATTATGCAATTTTATATCAATAAAAAATTAATTATAATTTAGGTTGTAGAGTCATTAGGTTTTTTGAAAGCAGGAGAGATGAAAAAGAGCAACAACTTCGCCGGGAATCAAACCACGGACCTCTCGGTTACGCGTCGAGTATGTTGACCACTACACCACGAAGGCATACGAAGAAGAAGGGAGAAATATCTTATAAGGTTAATATTTTATTTGTATTCGACAAATATCGATTAATAATTCATATTCGAGAAATATCGACCAAAATCCACTTTGCTTGACACATACTAAAACCGGCATACAAAGTTAAATAAGAACTAGAGTATAACTAAGAATATTAGTATGTATAGTGAGGCTAAAACTGTGTTTTCAATTTAAGGGGAAAGTTATTTATCACATATAAAATATGAATTTAATGTTTTTATTCGAATCTTTAACATATGTATTTTTGCTTTAGTTTCATAGATGTAGTAGCGACTGTGAAAAAAAGCATACTTTCAAGCTCTTTCGCCTAAAAACTTTGCTCTTATTTTACTTTTTGATATATCGACACGACAAAAATATTTTTCACAAATATTCGTGTTTTCTAAAAGAAATGTCACAAACAGAGAGTGAAAAATAAAAGAATTTACGTAGGAATTATTCATACGATCTATTGAGTCTGTATTATTAATGCAGAAAAGTCGCCATTTTTCTTTTTATTTGTGCAATAGAAAGTAGACCATTTTAATAAAGGTGTACCATAAAATAAGACTTTATTGGTTACTGATGAATATTAATGATATTTTTACAATGATATATGAAATTAATGATATATAAAAATTTTTACAATCGTCTTAAAGTAGATGTATTTCTAAGCATACTTGCAAGAAATTAGAGCTTTTTATTCAAAATTTTCGAATTTATAGGTAAATTTATATATTGGCGAGTTTTGAAATTTGGCATATTTGTTGAAAGGGATAATAACGTAAATTTGGTTTACGCACTTTGTTAAAATTATTTGAAAGTAGAACTGATGTGACTTTTTTCTTCCGCTCGTCCACAACAATGTGACTTATTTTCTGCTCTTGTACAATGGAAGGGAAAGGAAAATGGGTTGTCATATATTAAGAAGTTCGCCAAGTGAATTATTCTTGGCTCAAACTGAAAACAAAAATGCGCCAAGTTAAATTTTTGAATTTTGCCATAAATTTGACATTAAAGTTTACAAAATTTAATATTTAGGCATAATTTGAGTCATACAATCGAAATATGAAAAAAAAATGGTATGTTATATTAGACAAAGTCCCATTTTGTGTCAAAATACCTATATTAGAACAAAGCTATACATAAATCTAATATATATCCTAATTGGCCCTTTTAAGTCATGGAAAGCTCAATTTGAATTTTGTCTATCGGCCGAGTAGAACGGGAGATATAGAACTGTCCCCCCTTTTTTTAGTCCAAAGGGCTTTGTCCCTGAAGGATTATTGTTTTCGTTTTGCGATTTTGCGTCGAAAACATTAAAAGTCTGAATCATTTTTCAAACTTTTGCCACCAAATATTGCAGCTCCGTATTAAATTTAAAGAAATTGTCATCCAATTTTGAATAACGTACATTTTAATCCGAATATGCGCATCTGAAATCCCAAATTTGGAACTTGTTTTATGATCTATTTCATATTTTGTAAAATTTCAACGAATTTTTGACGAAGAAACTCAAACGATTTAGAAGCGAGCAATGCCAACACTCTACGGGGAGGGGGAACCTTTTTTAAAAAGTAAACAAATTTATGAAGAGCATCTGCTCCTTTGTAAATAACAGGTGGTTTATAAACTTCATGTATATAGCCTCGCGCTAAACAAATAAAAGTGCGAACAGCCTCTGTATAATCGTGAAACAGGATATTGTGGCCTGAAAAAACTACAGAGGAAGATTATAATGTCTCAAAACCTTTTACATCAATAAGATACTTTTGCAAAGTATAAACCACTCAGTAAAACTTTTTAGAAGGAGAAATATATTTATTCCTGGTACTGGTGGTCAGTAACCAAAAAAATGAAATTTATTTTTTAACATAATGGAACAACAAATCATATATTAACCGTAACTGATTATTTTAGTAAATATGTATGCTATTCTCATATAAAAACAATAGAAAAGGTCTCAAAAGGATTAAAAAGATTTTTAAAGAACAAATTTCGATGAGGATTCAGACAGATAAAGATACAGAGTAGTTTATCAATAAAAATACTCAACAATAATTGGTTCAAAGATATGGCTTGACTACATTTATGTATATATGCTATATTTATTACATTGATGTATATATATTTGCTATATTTACTGCTTCACTACAGAAACTATAAAAATTGAATGTGTAATAGTCGAGTGATTTGATAAGGCTTTCAATAGGAAAGGCTTTCAATAGGCAATTACGAATAGGAAATATTTGGATGAAATGGAACAAAAATATATAGACGTATTTAAATAAATTAGCTGAAAATTATAATAATTCATATCATTTATCGATAAAATTGACACATGTGGAAGCATCTGGTAAGGATGTTAAAGATGTAATATATGAGAAATTGTATAGGTCTAGACAAATTTAAAAAAAAAATTTAAAATCGGTGATACTTCTGGAATTTCTAAATTTAAATTTTCTCTGATCCTACATTTATAGAATAAATTTATCATTTCCCAAGTTTTAAACGCGGATCCTCCTACTTATAGAATTCAAGATTTGAATAATGAAGAAATAAAAGAACTGCTTACGAAAAAAAATTAAATATGATAACAATTATGAAGTTTATAAAATTGCGACATTTTATTAAAAAAGAAAAAGAAATAAAATCTTTCTGAAATAGAAAGGCTGTCCAGAAAATTTTACTACTTGAAAGAAAGAAAGATTCTTGAAAGAAATCCCTTAAAATTCTGAACTTTCTTAAGATAAACTTCTTTCTTCTTTTAAAAATATTTTCATTATCTATATTATTAATTTCATCCATTTTTAATTTTATATTGTTGTTTGTTAATATCCTTATTTAAATTATTTAATTTAATTTGTCTCGTCATTTTTTTAAATCATCATGTCGTCATTATTTGAAAGTGTGGACCTCTAAATAAGAGGAGATTCTGAAAATAAAAAAGTTGCTAATTTAGATGCATCTATTTAATTCTTTGTTTTGTATGCTTTCATATTAGAAAACTGACGTTTCCTTTTAGTTGCTCTCAAAGTGTCGATTATTTATTAACTACTAGTAAACATTTAGCTTTTGATAAATAATTATTTCCGTGGCTGTGACAGCTGAATGTTTAAATTGAAGCAAACAAGTAGAATTTGGGACATCTATGCTTATTAAGCCAAGTTTCAAATTGCAATAAAATGATAGATTTTTGAAGAAAAATAATCCATGAAACTTCTACAATGGGCTCTTAAATTGTCATTTGGAACATGTGTTGTTATTTCTCTCTCATGTTAAAAAAAAAGAAGAGAAAAAAAAACAAGTAATTAATTAAATGAAGAAACTAAAATTTAATATATTAAAAGAATACAAAATTAACAAAATTATAATAAAAATCTGAATGTTTTGAGATTTTATATTACGCCCAAAGAGGCTTTTTTTAACGCTTTGTGGGTTACCTTTATATATTAAATATCATGTTCTTCACACTTAAACCATAAAATTCAATTCAACAGCAATATCACATAATTTTAACGAGCATGTCTGTAGAATTTCCAATACACAATCTCGCGCGCTGGAGACATTTTATTTCTACAGTGTTGCCATTGCTTGCTTTGAAACCGTTGAGTTTGTTAATCAATAATTCGTTAAAATTTTTATAAAACGTGAAATAGATAATAAAACAAATTCCAGATTCTAAATTTGGGCTTTCAGATGCCCATATTCGGGTGGAGATGTACGTTATTCAAAATTTCATGGTTCTAGGCTCCGTTGTTTTATCACAATGCGAGAAACATACATACATTTATGTAGATTCTTCATTATTAGCGTTACGGGTTTAGTCCTGAAATTTCGAAGTTCCTCAAAATGTCATGAATAGGTGGTATTTTCTTGATTTTAATTAAAAAATGACTCTCTCATTTTATACCTTGATTTCTTTTCTTCCACTATGCATAAAAACTGAAATCAGATACATTAAAAGATAGCAGAAATTGTCATGTGTAATGAATATAGAAGGCAGCCTTCTATACGGAATAATCCGGCCGTAACGCTGAGAGGGTTAATTTCTTTAAATATAATATAGGGCGATAATATTTGGTGGCAACAATTTCAAAAATGATTCAGACTTTTATAGTTCTCGACTCAAAAACCAAAACGAAATTAATAGCCCTTCTGGGCTAAGGCCCTTTGGGCTAAAAACGTAAAACTTGTATTAGATCTACTGTTTTGAAACGGTTAAATAAAAATCGACAAAACTCTTCTGTGTTCTGTTATTGTGATTTATCTCATTTCTTTGATCTGCTTCTACTAAAAATCATCGGAGAATTGCCTAAACTCGGCATCGCGTAAAATCTTAGCAGTGCGCACTGGCTGTCTACTAACCCATCTTGTTATTGCTCTTTAGGGATTTTGCGGAAAAAATACTCTATTCTTGCAAAAGTTTCAGTCGAATTTGTTTCTTTGCTGCGAATTCCGCAAACACCTATTTTGAGTTTAAGGCAAAGAGTATCATGCTTTGTCTTTAAAAATCGTTGAAGCATGTAATGCAACAAAAAGAATGCATTTAGTGGGTTACAATAATACGTAAGCAACTTTCAAATCTAACTGCAATGATGAACTGTAGTGAAATGGTTCTTACCAGTTTTACTATTAAAAATATCAGCTTCCATAGTTTGATCCATTTCCCAGATATCAAATACTATAACTCTTTCAATTATTATCAGATGTAAATCATCAGTGTTGCCTAACTTGCTTTCGTAGTACTAAATAAATTCTTGAGAAATTAAAAAATATAGAAGCATCATGTGGGCATCTTTGGAGAAGATGTCATGCAAATTCTACCTTGAACCTACCTATATTATATCTTGAAGAAAGAAAACAGCAAAAATACTTGCTATAAATTCGACATGAAGGAATAAGTCAAATATTCTAGTAAGTTGTTTATAAATGACAATTGACTCGAAACCTAAGATCTGCCGATGGTTAAGAATAAAATGCTTGGCTGCTCGTTTAGAAGATGGTAAAATTAGATTTTAATATTCATAGCAAACTTATTAAAATTAATTAAACCAAAAGAGTTTTATCGTTTACGACTATAATAGTTATTTTTTTATTTTTATTGCCACTTTTCTTTAATGATCTCTTCAATATCAGCAATTTCAGGTAAATTTTCTTCTGAGTTGAGAAGCGAAAAGTTATCTAATCCCTTGACATAATCTTTATCACATCGTTTCATCTAATCAGGCAGCAAAAGCGAGAAATTCTTTGAAACAGACAAAGACAAGTCTGAAAATAAAAATAGATAGCGAAAGGAGGTTCAAGAAAAACAGAACTTTGATGTCGACGAATTTGGCTTAGAGATCAGCTATTCTTTATTATATTTTCGGAAAGTTTTAAAGCGGAACAACCCATCGTCTTTTCTTTTTATCGACGCAATTTTGTACAAAACCGCGGGAGAAAAATTTTCACAACTGGAACCTGTAGCCACCGCTTTTCTCGCTAATAAAGCGAGAAATGCGGCTTTGAGCAATCTGTCCAGGTTCTGTTTTTATACGTCAGGTTGTGCCGAGGACATCAAAGCTAAGTGGCTTATCCAATTTAGCTCAATAAAATTGCTTTCCCAAGAACAATAAAGTCCGCGGACGAAATAAGATTCAATAGACGATAAAAAGGTTTCAGGATCAAGGTGGTGTAAGTTAGGAAAACAAAAAAGGAAATGGGGTTTAATTAACTTGTATTATGTTGTCATTTTAAGCCAAGCATAATTAACATGCTTAGCGCAAAATGTACGAAAATATAATTAGTTTTATTTAATACTAAAGTGCTTTGTTTTATCACATAAATTTTTCTAGAAATCGAGTCCATCTTAGAATCAATGTTTTTTTTTATACCGTTGTAGACATTCTGAATAATTCAATTTTCGAAAGTACTAAATTTAAATGATTTGCAAACGCACGCGTCATCAAAATTAAAGGATAATGAGAAAAATATGCTCTCTAAATTACTATCGCAATTAAGGCCCAATGCTGTACAAATACAATTGAACACAAAATTAATTGCATTTCTGAGCATACGTTAGAGCCGGAAATACGCAAATTCGGTAACTGATAATATAATGCGCAGTGAACGCATGTTGGACTTCCGGTCTGCAGTGTTGTTTAGAGAGAATGTGGTTAGATCATTGGTTCGTCTCTGTTATACCAAAGTGTGCTTGGTATCTAAAGCCTTATTAAAGATGTGGATTTTTGGAGGAAAGAAGGTTTATAAGATATATTTTAATTCATTTTTTCACTGATACTTGTACTGTTAATATTGTTAAAATATTCAGATTCAGATCTTTTAAAAGAAGATGTGTAAGTGTTTCTATAAATTACAGCCGAGATCTAGAATCTTTAGGACTTCGAATATCCCAGATTTTAGATCATCAATTAAAATCTAGTAAGATGACATGTAGAAATAGCAATATTTCGGCTTCAATTATTATTTAATTTGTGGGGATGTTTCGGTGGTGTCTGCTATGGGAGTGACAGTCAGGTTACCCCGAGTTGAGTGGCTGCAGGTAGCGTATCTGACTCCTTATAATGATTAGGTAATATTGAGAGGTTGCGTAATTCTTTCTTGCATTTGAAACTCAAAACACATTTAATACAATTATAAAAAGCTCTTTACACACACACACACACACATGTATATATATATATATAATTCATAGATAGCATAGATAGGTATTTAAATGAATTATAGTCCTCGTAGTGTGAGGAGTCTACTAACGAAGCTCTCTCTAGTTGAGAGATCAAGAACATTGCAGGTCTCTCTAGTCCAGAGTTCTGAAGCATTCTTGTGATGTTCTGATGTTATTCTGATGGCGAAAATCTTCAGAGTGAATTAACCACGCCTCCTTAATTCTACAGCAGCATTTTACATCCTCTGATTCGTTATATCTGGAACGGTGTCAGACGAAAAATCAGATCATTGGTTCGTCACCTCTCCTGAAATCGAGATGCTTTGACGACAGACACGGTACTGAACGTTGAAATCTCCTGACACTAGTCGTGAAGTTATGTCTCTGCGATGTCAAAAACATGTCGTAAAGGCTGGGATTTACTTATCTCTGTGTGGTCCGCGGCAAAACCACGAAACGATTACAAGAGATTTGGTTTTTGACCTTCAGGCTGTCACAGGAACTCGAATTAGAGATTCTGCTGCTGCATGAAGGCTTAAGGAGGTTGGTCTGTATGCGAAGAAACCAATGTTTTGTGTCCCACTCACTTCAGCTTCAACAGCTGCCTGTTTAAACCAGTGCCATCGTCCTGTTAAGTGTAGCCAAAACGATAGGGCCCGAGTTTTATTTTTTGATAAGTCCGGATACAGTCTCAACAGTGCTTCTAGATGTGTTATGACTTGAAAGAGGGAGGAAAACGCAACTTGCCTTCCCTTGTCCTTGAAACATCACGTTTGCACGACCGCGGGTTAATGGTTTGGAGACGAATCATGACAAATAGCCACAATGAGCTGCATATCTTAAAAAGAAGTTTTGCAGCCTCTTAGAGATACGTGGATGAGGTATTTGAACCCCAAGTTAAACTGTTTAGCGGTACTGTTGGCCCAGAGATTTTGCTAATGGATGACAGTGCTTCCCGTTATCGAGGTCAGACTACATGCAAACAAACGGAAGATATCATTCGAATGAATCGGCCACATTACTCTTCTCCCCCCCAAACACTTGAATCGTATTGAGTATGTGTGCGATGCTTTACGGCTCCGAAGTTCAATGCACTAAATTCGTACCTCTACCCTCAGGAGTTGAAAAGTGCACTTTTAGAAGAGTAAAGTGCAATTCCACATGACCTGGTCAACACTAGGGTAAAGTCCATGAAATAAATATGTGCGGTATGCATATCTGAATGCAGTGATATTACACCATTTTAAAGACAAATGTTTTCCTGAAGAGGGGATTTAATTTTTCCGTCATTTTTCAATTTCCATAAATTTGGTTTTAACTTCAGTATTATGCGAATAACCAACTGCCGAATGTAGTAATTTATGTTAACTGATGCTTTTGCACAAATTTCTGTGAATAATTTTTCATTACGTTTTATTTCTTTCATTATCCTTTAAGTTTTCATGACTAGTGTGCTTGAAACTACTTGTGTTTATTAGTCCAAAAGTGCTTTATCCCGAATGACCTATTGTCTCGAAATGGAATTTTGCATCGTCCACTATAAACGACGAATCACTTTTCCAATTGTTGCCATCAAATACTATCGCCCTGTTTATCTTTAAAAAAGTTAAATAATGAAGAATTTGCATGTATGTGTGTTATATTATGTTCTTTGCATTTTGAAAATCGACAGTACCAGAAGTCATTAAATTTTGAGTAACCCGAGCATGAACATGAGTCCTCAACCTGAGCATGAGCGTCTGGAAGCCGGAATTTTCAGTTTTGAATTTTATATTTCCTATTTTGTGAAACTTTAACGAATTTTTGATTAACAAACTCCACGATTTGAAAGCAAGCAGTGGCAACACTCTATGAATCAAATATTTTTATCTCCAGCTCACGAGACTGTCTGTCGAAAATTCTAAAGATATGCTGTTTTTAATTGTTTTGTGATTTGGCGGTTGAATTGAAATTTATGTGGCCTAAGTGCGAGGACCGTGATATTCAGTAAATAAAGTTAACATACAAAACGTTAATAATAAACAGGCAAAAAATTTGAAGTGAAGTAAGTGAAGTGAAGTAAGTAAGTGAAGTAAATAGTACCTACTTTAACTTCTCTTCGGCGGATATCACTAAGTGAGTCCACCAGAACTGAATCCGTGACGAGTTATCATTGTTTCTGAGCTCTCACATTTCTGCGAAAAAAAGGCGGAAGGGTCGACACTTGAACATCGAATCGTGCATCAGCAGTTGTAGAAAGTTATCAAGTATGTGGAGGTGTTAATTTTATGATGTTAATGTACATCGTTCAGAAATAATTGATAATTGATTGAATATACCACGTGTTACGAGAAACTGACATCTATACGAAGCCTGACTGCAGTTTTGCATCTATTTTCAAGTGCTTCTTCAGTGAAATTCTTTCCGAACTTCAAACTCAAATGTGCAGTGATTAACGGAGATTTTGTTGATAAAAGTTTTGTTGCTTTACGGCTCTTAGGATTTTAATTATTCAATTTAATTTAAACTTAATCTAAGGAGATCCCTGCAGAAAGTATACGGCCCCAGCAAAGAACTTATTCACCCCTCACCTCTTTTGTAGAAGTAGGGGAGGAGAGCTGCCTTGAAGAAGTAGGGGGTCTGTCTGAGAATCGTTAAAAGCCCCCCTCTCTCCGGGCTATCGACCTTGAAAGGATTCCAAGCTACAGTTGAAAGGATAACGGCATTTCCTTGATATGTGATAACTACCCTAGTTTTGCTATAATACTCCCACATATTATAATACCCCCACTATTTGGATTATACAGAATCAAGAGAAGACTGCAACAGGTAGACTGCATTCAATTATCTTGAAGTATTCACTAGTTAGTTCACGACTTGAATTAATTTATTCTAAATTCAGACTCTAGCAAAAAGCATACTATTGCTATTATCTTATTGCTCTTATCTTTCTTCAGGGTTGTGTGATAAATATTTCTGTAATAGTAGTTACTGTAAAAAATTTTGCTGACTTATGAACTTATTAACTATTATGTGCTTATTGAACTTATTAAGTGTGCATTAATTTAACTAGCTCATATAATTTTATTTGTTTATTATAATTACCAGTAATACAATTATTATTCTCGTTTTTGTTAATATATACTTAAATTAATAAGTGCTAATATCAGTTGCTACTGAATTTTATCGTGATTAACTGTGTTTTAATTTGCTTAACAATACATATTTTTTTAACTGCAATTTTATTGTGTACCTGCAATTGTAATTTGCTAAGTATAAGATACTATTTGTCATTTCAATTTTATAATGTTATAGTGCACTGCTGGCGGTTTTTCTTTGTTAGTGTACACCTCCCTGCCATTAGCGCTAGTTTTAGCAAGCACGCGAAGTGTTGTCACCGAATACCATCTTCTACAGTGGTATATACTGCGCTTACACTTACTTTGTGTTCCCCCCCTAAAACTGTGATTTCCGTGCTTTCTACTGCGCTTTTAATTACTCTATGTGCATTACTGTGATTTAATATGCATCCAGTTACGCCAACCACTTCAGCGGACTCAATTAGCTCCACATGCAATAAACAAGACTTCCCTTCGGTAGACAGGAGCACAACAAATTCTTCTACTTCCGCCTCCAGAATAGAGGCTATCAATTTCATTTGTGACCAACTACAGTTGTTCATTAGACATTCTAAAGAGTCTAAAAAACTCAACGCATCCGTCAGGAAACAAGTTACCAGCTTTGTAAATACAGTTCGCAACACAATAGCTGAACAAGAGTTATTTTACGCTCAGCTGCAGGGGCAAATTCAGGCATTACAACAGCAGCGCGATACTTCGAATACCATTGCTCCTACTGCGCCTATTACGGAACTCCCTGCTACTACAGGAGATACACAATTTCAAACAGAAACAAACGAACTTCCTTTCACTGAAGTTCGAAAGAAAAAACGCCTTACAAAGCCGCTTGGAAAAAAGCAATCCGAACACGTGTTGCTAATTAAGCCCAACGACACCGATCAAACTCCTGAGCAGGTTAGGGCCCAGCTTACTTCCAAGATAAACGCAAGAGCCATAGGCATAACGGTTGAAGAAGTTCGCCCTACCCGGGCCAAGGAATTGTTGGTGCGGTGCACTGCTAGGGAGCATATAGACGTGCTTCGGAAATCAATAGAAGAAACACCTGCGCTTTCTTCAACAGTTTCTGTGAGAGTTCCCAACGGTCGAAAAACATCAGTGATAGTTTATGGTGTGCCAGCCTCGGCCACAGCTGACGATATAAGTGAGGCTTTTGTGAATCTGGCACCATCAGTTACACATTCCCACATAACACCAAGGACACCTGTACGTAAGTCCCCAGGTGATAATAATTGGATTGTCGATATTCACACCAGCAGTTTTGACCTTGTAAAAGACCACCCCCGTGTTTTCATTGGTTTTAACTCGTGCACGTTTAGACAATTTTTCAAAGTAAAGAGGTGTTACAACTGCCAAAAGCTAGGCCATATCAGCCACACTTGCAAGTCATCCCCCGCGTGTGCTACCTGTGGTAAAGGACACGCAGTTGGCAAGTGTACTACAACTACGCCTCACTGTATCAACTGTGAAGATTCGAATAAGAAACTAGGCACAACATACGAAGTAACACACTTGGCAAGTGCAGGAATATGCCCAGCATACAAAGCAGAGCTCAGTCGCCTCAGAGCAGCTTATCAACATTAAGCAAAATGCAGGGTCTTGTACACAAGAGTATACTTGAGGGTTTCTCCGTCTTACAGGGGAACCTCCAGAGATGCCAGGCTGCAACAAACAACGCAGCCCAAATTATAATGGAAAATAACTTTCCAGTGGCCCTACTGCAAGAATATTACACGGCAAATGGAAAAATTGTAGGCATGAGTTCTTTCAAGGTCTTTCAGTCAACTAGTAATCTAGCAGCAATAGTGTACAACGGTCCGCTCACACCATTACTAATGTACAAAGGTGATTACTCAATCACAATTCAGCTTGAGAGCCCTAATGGGAATATTGCTTTCACAAGTGTCTATATTCCGCCCTCACATGATATCACATTAGCACTGACTGAATTAGAATATGTAGTTGCACTTCCGGTTCGCAGCAAAATTGTTGCAGGAGACTTTAATGCCGCAAGCCCTCTTTGGGGCGCACCAGAGGGAAACAGAAGAGCAGTGCCAGTTTTGGACTTTATAACATCCCATGGCCTGACGATAGTTAATTCAGCTGACAGCCATCCAACTTTCTGGACTACACGGGCAGAGGGCTGGCCAGATATTACACTAGCAACCACCGCCATTTACTCAAGAATAAACAATTGGAATGTCTGGAGTGATTGCCCATCATTAAGTGACCATCGTTTTATTAGATTCGACATTGACTTAGAACACCAATACGCAGTTAAAAATAGATGGAAAACAAAATATATAAATTCCCAAAAATTTGGCAGTACTTTAGCGCCCCATGCTTCTCATTTAGTAGCAGCCTTTGAAAATGCAAGTAATAAAGAAGCGCTTGATACGGCATACAATATGGCAATAGATGCATTGCAGACGGTCTGTGATAAAATACTTAAACGGCGAAGTCACTTTATTCCAAATAAAACTCCATGGTGGAATTCCATGTTAACGGCCGAACGGAGTCGAGTTCGGGCCCTTAGGCGCCGCTTTCAAGGATGCCGCGATCCAAATGAAAGAAAGGCATTGGGATTGATATTCAGAAAAAACCGCGCAGTCTATAAACGAATGATTTCAAAGGCTAAACTGGAATGTTGGCAGAAATATTGTACGAACGCAACAGAAAAATTTGGTAGACTATTCAAAGTTGCTCATGATAAGATCTTTAAACCTACCAGTCTAACTACGTCAATCTGCCAGAATGCCAACACTAGTTACCAGATAGTGACACATATACTGGAAACGATTTTCGAGCATGATGATCCCCATAAAGACACTACAGCGCAGAAGGAAATACGAACTAGTATTGAACAATATTATACTTCATCCATTGCTGATTCTGAGCCACCTCCAACAAGTAAGGAACTGAATGACGTAATCAAGAAGCTGAATCCGAGTAAAGCTCCAGGTCCGGATGGGCTTGATAATGGTATTCTCAGAGCTATGCATAACACGCATCCGGCAATACTTTTCTCCTATTTACAGGCGTGCTGGAGAATTCGTCTCTTTCCAGAAGGCACAAAAATAGCAGAAGTTGCTCTATTCCTGAAGGGAAATAAAGATCCAAATGAGGCTGCTTCTTATAGGCCCATCTGCCTGCTCCCGGCCATGGGAAAAATCCTCGAAAGAATAATACTTCAAAGACTGAATTTTTACATTCATACCAATAAACTCATAAATACTAGGCAATATGGCTTTATAGCAGGAAAGTCAGTGGATCACGCACTGTATCACCTACGGAACACAGTACTTAGAAATAAGCAGAATAAACTGCATACTGTTGTCATCAGCATAGACATTCAAGGTGCCTTCGATTCGTTGTGGTGGCATGATGTTTTGAAATGTCTCAAAGATATCAATTGTCCCAAAACTTTATTTGATTTGATCTACAGCTACCTGAGTGAAAGACGAATTCAAGCTACAACGGATGGAGGCGTCCACATGCAAAAGGTGACGAAAGGCTGTCCGCAGGGCTCTTGCCTAGGTCCACTTCTGTGGAACCTGGTAGCAGACACTGCGCTCAACCTTTTTGACGATGATGAAACATCAGAAATAATAGCGTATGCTGACGACTTCTTGCTGATTTCAAACGGTCACAGCCGTAAAAGCTACGAGGCAAATTCCCAAAAAGCGCTAGACAAAATAGTCCGCTGGGCCAGTGAACATAAGCTCACAATTTCAAGAACAAAAACAAAAGGAATGGTGATTAGCCCGGAAAAAAGGCACGAGCGTACCCCGTGTGTAAACCTTCATGACAGAAACATACAATTCGTGAGACATTTTCGCTACTTGGGTGTGATTATAGACGACAGATTCTCCTGGCTCCCTCACATCAAGGATCTTAAAGAAAGGCTGCATAAATTGTCTAATACAATGCGGAGAACAGCTGCTGCTAGCTGGGGTGTCTCCTCACAGATGCTCAAAATATGGTATGCCACAGTCGCTGAGCGCATAGCTCTTCATGGCGTTTCCATATGGGGCGTCAATGTCACGATTAAAATGCAACATGCATTGAACTCCGCGCAAAGACCATTTCTTCTGGGCATCTGCAGAGGATTCCGTACCTCTCCTACCACTGCATTAAATGTATTGGCTGGGCTACCGCCCCTGCACTTGATAGTACAGAGCGAGAGTGCTGCGGTGAGAGTGATCAGACTAAAACAAGACATTACTATTTGGAGTAAGACTTATGTATCCTCGGACTACGAGAATCACATTGCCCACTCTCCTTACCACCCTGCAGACTTCGATATAGAAGCAAACTGTAATCCTCCAAGTGCATTACAATCCTTAGCCCTATATACCGATGGCTCCAAAGGAGAACTCGGGACTGGCAGTGCCTGGTGTGCAATGGAGGGTGACTACATAATTCATTCCTGGGCTAAGAAGCTTCACCCCAGCAACTCAGTGTTTCAGGCAGAACTTACAGCCCTAAAGGCAGCTCTGGACTTTATTGCTAATAATGGCGGGTATAAAGTAATTTACACAGACTCAATGTCAAGCTTACAGGCCATCCAGGGCCGTCGAAGTAGGCATCCCATTGTCAGAGACATACAAAAACTATTAATTTCGAGTCCTGCAAGTCTGAGGCCTAAGGTTCAATGGGTTCCAGCCCATACGGGGATTAAAGGAAATGAAGCAGCGGATTTGATTGCGAAAGGCGCGGCCAATGAACCCCATGTGAGTAGCATTGTTGTGCCCCTTCCGCACTCATATCTGAAAACTACACTCAAATGTGAACTAATGAAGCAGTGGCAAAACTACTGGGACACAAGCACCACAGGCAGAAGACTGTATGATTTCCAATCAGAAGTTAACCAGAATTTAAATAGCTGCTCCTCGCACCTTACACAGTATCTGACAGGGCATGGCCCATATATGTCGTATCTTCACAGATTTCGCCTAAGAGACAGTGACCAATGTATTTGTGGGAGTACTGGTGATCCAGATCACTATGTGTTTGATTGCCCTCACACAGCGAATTCTCATTTAAAAAGACCAGCTGCAATCAATATGCCGGCTTGGTTTAAGAACACAATTAAGAACAAATATGCGCTCAGCCGCATTAGAGACTGCACTACCGTTGCTAAAAGCATTGCTGACAGCCTGGAGTGACTTCTTTTCTTGGACACTGTGCCGTCAGCAGCCCGCTCTGTACACATATTAATTTACTTAATGTCTTACTTATTATTATTTTCCTTGTTTTATTCCCAATTATGTTTAATTTTATGATTAATCCAGCACTCTTTTAACGGATCCCACAATCTGTAATGTATTTGTTCATCTTTACATCTGTACCTGATTATATAGCATTTCCTTAATATAACTGCATGCCTACCAAGTACCATAATAGTGTATGCCTAACATGTACAATGTATTTGTTCATCTTTGCATCTGCACCTGATTATATAGCTATCATTAATATAACTGTATGCCTAACATGTACCATAATAGTGTATGCCCAACATGTACCGTAACTGTATAAATGTCTGCCTAACATGCCCCATAATAAGTGTTCCCCTTAGTCTCAGCAGTCCCCATCATGCACCTTTTTTCCATGTTCTGGTCCTTATTTCAATGCTCCTCGTTTAGCGTGGTCAATTGCAGGATGACACACTACTAAGCTCTTTTATATATATATATACACTTTAAATTCCATCGACGGGATCCAACAGGCTGAAAAGCACCTAACCCAGTGGGCCAGCTGTTCCGTCGATGGCGAAAAGAAAGAAAGAAAGGCAAAAAATTTGTCTTGCAAGCCATCTTACTAAGAAAACTAAACATATTTTTGCCTGCGTACGGGTATAGATTGAATGCATCCATATTACGATGCTTAGACCGATGGAATTTTCCTTAGACATATTCGTAAAAGTGTTCACAATACCAGGCAGTAATAATCAGTAGAATGCAAATACGTTAAATAGAACGCAATACAACTAGTAGTTAAACTTTAATCTAGTAAAAACGTTAAAATACAACGCATTTCAAAGAGAAAGAGAAAGTTAATTCAGATATTTCAGTTCTCGCGGAGCTAAACAAATCGCATTAACACTAACTAAGAACTGAATTGAGATGTGTTCTATCCGGCTTTTTATAGCTTTCAACCGGCCGCGTGAGACAGTTCTAGCATTTTCTGGTTCTCGAAATTTCTGGAAAGCAATAAGAGGATGCAATTACGGTTTCAGCTAACATAGTGTTCAATTACATTAATTCAATTTAAATTATTCTTTTATATTTAATGTAGTTGTTTTTAATCATTTAATTGGCAAATGGTAAAAACAGATGTGACTTATGAGCAACCGTGCCAAATAATGTGTTAACTAACAAACTAAGCTATTTAAAAGCAATAAATGCAGTTATTAAAAATATTATTTTTACTTTTGAATCTTTGAATGATTTAACTAACAATGCGTTTAATTCATGATATATCTAATTAAAATATGCAGTATTTTTCAAGAATTACGTTAGATATCTTTTTTCTTTTTGAAATATACAGAAGAATCCTTTTGAAATACACAGAATATCCTCTGAAATGCTAATCCTATAATATTTATTATTGAAGTCCTTTAATACCCTATAATACTTTTGAAATATACAGAATACTCTACGACATACTTTGCCGTTCCTTCTGGGAAATCTCTATCGATAATCTCTACTCCTAAATCGTATTAAATTTTAAAAAGGCCCCTTTAGGCGATCGTTAAAATCCGAGCTCTTTCGAATTTTTAGCCCTTTTTTTATTGGATAATGTATTTGAAATGTTTTATGTAATAATTTCACTGTATATTTTGGTTTAACCGAATTTATTATTCATTATTTCCTACCACGTATTTTTCTTTAGTAGAGTTTATTTTGCATTAGGTAAAAACTCTCCTGACTGGATATGTCGACATTTGTTTCCGCCAAGTTAGTTACACTTGAAAAATGGTTGTCAATTTGGCGACATTAGGAAAGTTTTGGAAAACGCATTTTGGAAGTTCTGGAAGCGATTTTTCCCAACTTTTCTAGAAGTGTTGTACAATCTATATATATACAGTGTCTCACAAAAGTGATGGGACACTTGTGCTTTACAAAAGGAAACTATAGTAAAATAAATTAAAAAAGCATGTAAAAATTTTTTGTGGGTGTGTTTCATAGTTAAATTTAGTAACAATTATTACATAACATACATTTTCTCAAAACATTAAAATATTAATTTAATAAAAATACAATTGTTTAGAACGGAGCAAAAATGGCTCACATAAGTGATGGGACACCATTAGACTATGCAACAAAAATCGTCTAAAAATATTTTTTGGGGTTGTTGTTTTTACTCAAAAGCAATTGGCAATAATTTATAAAATCGTCTGCATTATTTCTTTCCAGTTTGTTTTGAAATTTTTGTGTTTTTTAGCTCTGTGCAACCATGAATGCTAAACGAAAAGAAACTTTGCCTGAAATTCGAAAATTAGTCATTGATTTGCATATTGAACGTGGAAACTCTATTAGAGAAACTGCTGAAACAGTTAACTTGAGTCATTCAACAGTTTTCAATATCATTAAACGATATAAAAAGAATCATATGATTCAGGATAAAAGAAGACCTGGCCGACCATCAAAGCTATCCAATGGAATAAAGCGAATTATCGTTCGAAATATTAAAAAAAATCCAAGAATGAGTGCTCCTAAAGTTGCTGCTGATTTACAAGCATTATATGGAGTAATTGTTAATCCTGAGACTATTAGAAGAGTAATTCGATCTACTGGATATCACGGTAGAGCAGCCAGGAAAAAATTCTTCGTAAGTGAAAAGAATAGAAAACTCAGACTGGCTTTCGCAAAATCCAACATAAATAAGAATTCTGATTACTGGAATGAAGTTATATTTGCTGATGAGAGTAAATTTAATATATTTGGTTCTGACGGTAGAATCTTGGTGTGGAGAAAACCCAGGGAAGAATTTCGCAAACAGAACTTGGTGCCAACAGTAAAACATGGTGGAGGAGGAGTTATGGTATGGGGGTGTATGTCGTCCGCTGGAGTTGGTAATCTTGTTTTTATTGACAGTATAATGGATCAGTACAAGTATATTGGCATATTAAATCAAAATTTGAAATCTTCAGCACGAAAATTGAACCTTCATAACGATTTTAAATTCTACCAGGACAATGACCCCAAGCACACTGCTTTGAACGTTAGACTCTGGCTGCTGTATAACTGTCCTGAAATAATAAAAACACCACCACAATCTCCAGACTTAAATCCCATACAGAATATTTGGCAAGAATTGGAATCAAGAATTCGCAAACACACCATTTCTTCAAAACAACAATTAAAATCGGTGCTTCAAGAAGAATGTGGTAAAATTACTCCAAAAATCACAAGAAAATTGGTCGAATCAATCCCAAGAAGACTAAATCATGTTTTCAAAGTAAAAGGAAATCCAACAAAATATTAAAACCTTTTAAGAAGTAAAATTTTTGGATAAATATTTGATGGAAAAGTAAGTGTCCCATCACTTATGTGAGCCATTTTTTGCTCCGTTATAAACAACTGTATTTTTATTAAATTAATATTTTAATATTTTGAGAAAATATATTTTATGTAATAATTGTTACTAAATTTAAGTATGAAACACACCCACAAAAAATTTTACATGCTTTTTTTTTAAATTTATTTTATTACAGTTTCCTTTTGTAAAGCACAAGTGTCCCATCACTTTTGTGAGACATTGTATATAAAGAAGAAAGTCTGTTTGTTTGTCCTCTAATAACTACTATAGCTGCCGTCACCAAACTTTCTACGATTCTTTTCTGGGTCCTGGAAAAGGTCGACGTCCACTTTTTTCTAAAAAAACATAGTTAAAATCAAAGATAAAAAACTACAATTTTCGGGCTCATTTTTCCGAGTGGTATTAGTCTCGCAAGCCGAAGATGAAAGTTTGCTTTATTTCGAAAGTTGTTGCCACTGCTCGCTTTCAAATCGTAGAGTTTGTTAATAAAATAATTTCTAAGTTTTACGATGAAATAAAAATAACATTGCCGACCATTAAATACATTTTTCCCGATTCCAAAAATTCATGGGAAGCCTTCTCGACAATTCCCATCTTCGTACGACTTTAATTGGCCGAAATATTAATTAAAAATTCTAAAAGCGCTCATTTTCGCACTCATTTTTCCGAGGGGCATGCTGCTCGCTTTCAAATCCTTAAGTTTGTTAATTAATAATTTGTAAGTTTTACAAAATCTGTATACATATAAAGAGGAATGTCTGTTTGTGTTTTGTTTATTCGTTCGTTTTATTGATTTCTGATCAAATATGATAAATTTTTGCCACATTTAAGCGACTAAAAGAGAATAGAGGTGAAATATTGGATAGAACTTAAGCTTTTACGAACCATTTGATTAAAAAGACCATTTGATTAGCCTATTTTCTATCGAAATTTTTTATGTGGGTTCCATATCGCATTTTACTGAAACATGTATGACTATGAATCTTATTTTTTGCATCGTTATTAGAGAAGGATTACAGCGGTATCGTTCGCTTTGTTGTTACATATATTACGCTTAGTCTAATTTAACTGGCATCAGGTACTTCCGCTAGTCCTATATAAAGGGCATTCTTGAAATCGAGAGTTACTTAATTCAGAGGGTCAGTTCAGAAGTGAGCTTCTACATCTAGATGTTGCTCGGTGTTATCATACTGTTGTTTACTTTGTGAATAACACCTGTAATATTTGATGTCCGGAAAAAATGTCACCCGGAAAAAAGGGAAACGGAAAGAAAGGCCCCGGAAAATAAGGAACGGAAAAAATGTCACCCGGAAAATAAGGAACGGAAAAAAAGGAACTCTTAAAATCTCGCCAAATAATGTCGCCAATCGGAGTTGGGGAAACCTGCCAAATTCTAATTTAACCGGCAGGGTTATAGCGGGCTCTCTTGAGGGAGGTTTTAAGGGTAAGACGTTGAGCTAGCTGCAGCCGAGCAAGGTCATTTCAATAGCAGGTTTTAATATTGTTATTGCAAACTGTGACTAAATTTCATCTACAACAGTTTATTATAATAGTGCTTTTAACGCTCAGTTATGCAAGAATGTTTCACCCCTGAACCACAGCTTAAGGCTATAACTACATGGGGTACGAGGGGAACAATCACTAATGACCATGACCCGCTGGTCAACCCTCTATTTTTACCATCCAACAAGCCAGCAGCTCGCTTATCTTCTTCCAATTATCGTCAGAAGATTTCCTTATTCCGCAGGTATGGTTGTTATTTTAAAACTTTAATCTCCCATCTTGGCGATATTTCTAAACATCCCTTATTTTTCTCATTGCAAAAGAATGGTGACTTATTTTCCGTTTCCTAATTTTCCGGTGCCTATCTTTCCGTTCCTTATTTTCCGAGTGACATTTTTTCCTACAACCGTAATATTTTGCTAAGAGCAATAGAGCAATATGTGTTCCCTTCGCTGTTTATTTTGATAGGAGCTGTTATTTATTTCAATCAAATGCGGATTTTTACCTGTTATTTGGCTCCATTAATAAACAGATCTTTAAGGAACCAGTTATCTCAGAGCATTATTATTTTATGACTTGAAATCGATTATTAAAAATCTATTTGATAAATGCTTTCGAACTTTATACTTCATTAGTATCATTTGCTTAACTAGGCTAGGTCAGTAACCTCAAAGCGGAGGCACCACTGACCATGCTGCTCTGAAGCCCTTTCATATGACCCGCGAATACATTTTAATTATAGTGTTGCGAAGATTTTACAGTTTTAATTATTTGAAGTCCTATTTTACATTATTTTTATTCTCATTGAAAACGAACATGAATAACGGATCAGAAAAATCCATAAATGAGGCTGATGATTAGAGCGTGACATAAAGATGCAGATTTTTATTAACTTTTTTTTGTACAAAATATAAATAAGCTCAGATATGAAATTTTGCACTAAGAAAAACAATTTTGTTTGTAAATGCATTTATATATGAATAGCTTGTGTTCACAATTGAAAATTAATAGGAAAAACATCTTATTGAACGATGAGCATTTACAATCCACGACGAAGGTAATTTCAAGTAATTTGTTACAGCAATTAAATTTCAAGCAATTTCTTTATTCCTTATTATAACTCGTTGGTACATAGTTCTGATAAAGTATACAAACTTTATCAGAACTAAGTGTCAGCTAATTGTAATAAGAAATAAAGAAGTTTAAAGAGAAATGGGTTAGACTGTTCTTATTTATTCTGAAGTTTTGTTTTGCCTCACTAGGTAAATTTTTTCTGAAAACTAAGAAAGGTTTTCTAATTCATTTTTCTTGACCTTCTTCTCTCGTCTATAAAGTAAATTATTTGATAATTAATTAAACATGTAAGAATTATTTGAAAGAAATCTCAATCTAATAATTTAATATCTAGTTCTCAATATACTTGCATTGTAAAGTGTAACCAACAAAAAACACCTGCATGTACCAGGCATTAGATATCAAAAAGAAAATAAATATGAATTTGAATTTCGTTTCTCTCTGCGATATTATATTACTATTGTTTATATGTGTTTTCATGAATACAGGATTGTCTTAAAAAACGCCCCCGAAATAAGAACACGTTGTCTTATCTGCTCAACCAACTGATATAAAGTTTCAGAGAGTGGTATGTGAAGGTATGTGTTCAAAATTGTGATGATGTAAAACAATAGACTCTCATGGTTGCGGTTACAGTGAAAAAATTTTCGAAATGTGCCTATGGAAGCACTCCTTTTTACCTGCGCAAACTAATCTGCACACTGTAAAAACATAAATTGCGTTGGAATGATATACGAAAGACGTAAATTGCGGGGCTAAAACATTTACAAAGAAGAGCATTGTAAAAGATCAATGACAATATAAGAGTGAAGAGGGAAAAAACATTTATTGGAACTACAAGTTTTCCAGCTTGCCCATTTTCGAGGGTGGCAAGGCGAAGATGCAGGTGATTGTTGATGACAATGACGAACGCAACATCGGAAGACGAATCTGTATAACTTCACGTTTTATGGCATCTTTCGATTCTGACAAATCTCGTGGTTTTGATCTGTATACCTTAGATATCAGGTAACTCTAGAACCAAAAATTAATCGGAATGAGCTAGGAGGATCCCGATGGTCAAGAAATTGCGAAGTTACGGGAGATGATTTTATCTTGAAACCTTTTACACGATGAAAACTAGCAATTCCAATGAAAGAGTTTTTTATTCTCTTATGTTATCACTGGTTCTTTACAAATCTGTTCTTTGCAAATGTTTTACGTTGTCAGTTTTTGTATGTGTCTATTATTCCAACCCCGTGTATGGCTTTTTAATCTTCTGATTAGTTTGCGCAAGAAAAAAGCCTATGTTGCCTTTCAAAAATTCGGGAATGTTTTCATTGTAACCGTAACCGTGACAGCTGTATTCTTTTAAATCACTGAAATCTCGAGTGCATACATCCAAATAACAGTATCTGAAAATTCATTTCGATTGATTGAGCGAATAAGCCACTAAGAATTCATATACCAGGGACGTTTTTTATGACCACCCTGTATTTTAGTAAATTTTATTTATAAAAAAAAGTAAGTTAATTTTAAATGATAAATTCTCGTAACATAAAAAAAATTTCTTTATTTTTAAAATTAATGTCCCAACAAGTGATTCTCAGACGTAAGGTTTCAGCATTTTCATTCCTCAAGCATTTGTTAACCATCAAAAGATACATTTTTCAACAATTTCTGTTTCGTTAATTTTTGTAATCTGAAATTGAATTCAGTTTCAACGATTGCCCTGCTAAGGCAGATTTCGTATCATTTTCGGTAAAATGAGATTTCTAAGAATTATCTTGATGTCTCAAATTTACATCCAAACCGATTTCCTCACATTTTGCTATTTCGCAGATTTGAAAATCCTTGACAAACGGTTTCGTTTGAGGTAGTTATAATCAAAATCACACCTTCTGTAATATTTTCGAATTTACCTTGAATGTGCGTTCTCAAGAGAAATTTGTTGCTTGTTTTTCGAAATCCCTTTTTACATTAAAATATAAATTTTAAATAAGATTCCAAACAGTGTAAAAAGCATCGAACAAGGATAACTGCGGCATTCATAAAATAGTTTAAATTGTAAGCATTTTCATATTGATGAGGAGTCTAAGGACTTTCTTACTTGTGTAAGTGAACTTAGATAATTTACTGGCACTATACTTTATTAAAGTAAAGTGACTTAAGTCCAGATAAGCTGAAAGAAATGAATAATTTCAGTAAGATTAAACAAATAACAGTAAACAGTACACACAGCCCAGTAAAAGCTGTAAACAACTTAAGGAGAACTCTGTTATTTAACAATTACTCCTTAACACACCAAATAAATTGCAAAATACCTCAAATCACTGTTAGGATAAGCTCTAACTCATAGTTCAGCTACTTACAGCTGATTTACAACTGAATTTCTTACGACTGCCACTCGATATATTGCCGAACTATTGCGAAAAGCAACTTTGCCGGTTCCTTGAAATAAAGCCCAGAGGCACATGACATAAAAGTTCCGGACGTGGGAATCTCTAAAGAGAAATAATAGGCAAAGGAAAAGGAAGAAAAAGGGGGGCGAACAAAAGGTCAAAAAGCCAAAAGAAAGAATCTGACAAAATTCGCTTACAGGGCTTCGAAAATGTGTTTTCGCGAACCTTCCATAAAGTCGCCAAGTTGGCAAAAAAACTGCCGCCTTGTTTCTTTAGAAACAAAATTGCCTTTATCTCGAATTCAAATTCAGCTATTTTAACAATTCCAAAGTCACTGCACTCAGAAATTGCTTAGAATTTTTTATTGCATAGAATTGTAGAAAAAGCTATACAGTTTTGTGCAACAAATAAAAATTTCAAGTCACGTGATGCAGCCATCGGAACAGCTCTCCGATCCTGAGTACAGCAGTTATAAATTAACAATGACAATACTTTTACGACTAGTGTAGTTCGAATGATAGCACATGAATGAAAAAAATTTTCTGATGTTGAAAAACGCCGTTTTAAATTATTTCGTTCCAAGTCATTCGAAAAGCTGATAGTGGAGATAGCAGACCAGCTAATTAGCCCGCCAGTGGCCGAGCAGCTTTTGTTGTTGAACGCAGGTAGTTCGAGTCGTGGCAAAATAGCCGTTTCCGTGTTTTTCCCATGTGTAATGTGGGTACAAACCAGTTTCGAGTTTGCTTTTACGCCGCTGCAAAGCGGAGGGAAAATTCGCCAAGGGATTTGGCGATGGAACCTGGCGGGGAAAATCTCTTTCTCCGCGATGTGTACAGGAAATTGAGGAACGCAGAAGAAACGTTTTTTGACGTTTCGCGATGAATTAAACGGCTCTAGTGTAGGTGCCCTTTCGATTGGCGACAAATTTCGCGATGAAACCCCATTTCTGATTACCATGAGAGTTTTAACTTGATTTTAGCTTTTTGATTTTTTTAAGTGAAAATAAATCGATGTGCACATGGGTGAAGCCAAGACAATGTGTAATGACTAAGTTTGTGCAATTCTCCGATGTTTTTTAAGTGAAAATAGGTCGATGTGTGCATGGACACACAGTTTGTGAAATTCTTTGAAATTTTGGTTTTGTGTAGCGGCCATCTTGAAATTGACCCTTCCTGGCGCGGATCTTGGCGTCAAAAAAGAATGGCCAAAAACAAGGGGCACCCAATTGTAAACCTTTACCAATTAAACTTGGATTTTCCTACTTTTTTTTGCTCGAAATAACTAAACCATTAATTAATTTACGTGCGCGAAAAAATATTTTCTTTTGCTTTAAAGAAATTTAAAATGATATTCGTTTATGAACTCTTGATAAACGTGACTTTCGAACTTCGACGCCGGCTTCGTAAGCTTTGGCGACAGATACTTCGCGCTGTTTTCCTCTACGTTAGGACGGAGCCACCCCTATCGTGGAGAAGTTTTCCTTCTTAACAATATATATTCTTTGCCTAGACTGTGGTGATGTAAATTGAGACGTCAAGCGGAGGAGCTTAGCTGTTGGTTGAGTGCAGGGAGTTAGAATACAAAACACACTGCATTAGCGGATAAGGGGGAGAGGTACTAAAATTAGTACATACAGAGCCATACTAGTTTCGAAAAAAAAATAAGATGGTCTAAATATAAAATACGTGGGATGGAGATAAATAACAAGGAGCAAATGGGAAAATAAAATAATTAATGCAGTGCCCAAGAATAAAGCTTTTTAAATGCAAATAAGAGAAAAACTTGCCCGTAGCTGGATTCGAAATGTCGATCGACCTGTAAGTCAACATTTGTATGTTCTAACCATTAGGCTAGTGTTGTCGTGTTCAGAACTGATGAAGAAAATAATGTTAGTTTAAATGTAGGAGTACCACTCCAGGCACTTTTGTGATAATCAGAGTCAAGTTGACGAAATGATTCGTATTTTTATTCATTGAATCATTACCGCTAATCGTCATCCATTTATTGATTCATAACCATAAGCTATTTATTTGCTTATCGATAAATTTTTCTGTTTAATTTCATTTAATAATATATTTCATTTATCGATAAAAATGAAATTTGGGTGTATTCTTAGAGTTGTTTGGGGTCATCTTAGAGTTTGGAGTCTTCTTTAGTTGGTGAATTCGATTTCCTTGCAGCCTTTTAACAGTCACAAAAGTTTATCTTTAGTAGTTAAGCCCGTTAATGCCAGTCCATTTCTTCTCAGCTATTTCAAAAGTCCAATAGTGTAGTTTTTTATGTTTAATTCCTGTTTTCCTTGATGAACAGCATTATCTGCATTATTTATCTGCTAAGCCGGTTGGTTTCCATAAAAAATGGTCATTGCTATGGTATGAATTTATTTACGAGCAGTTTTACTAACTACTTAATTTATTATTGCTATTACATAACTGCTACTAATATGATTCCTGCTACCATTGTTACTATTGCCTGCTAATTTTAACCCAGCAGCGGCTGAGCGGTAAAGACGCTGAACACTGGTAGTTCGGTCCGAGGTTCGAAACCCGCGAACGGGCTGGCTGCATGGGCGTTTTCGTGGTTTTCCCCCTGTGTAACGTGTATACGAGCCAGTTTCCCTTAGAAAGTCATCCACGAAGGCATCCCTACCCTTAGGCAGATAGCCCTCGTGTGCTTTGCCATAACTGAATAACCTAACCTGCTACTTTTAAAATGAGGATATATTTAGAATTTCCGATACGCAGTCTCACGCGCTGAAGATGAAAATGTTTTTTTTTTCGTACAGTGTTGCCACTGCTCGCTTTGAAATCGTTGAGTTTGTTATTCCAAAATTCGTTTTAAAGTTGTGCAAAATATGGAATAGATACTAAAGCAAATTCCAAATTTGGGCTTCCAGATGCCCATATTCGGGGGGAAACGCACATAATTCAAAATTAATGGCTCTAGGTACCATTATTTTATCACAGTGAGAGAAACATATATAAATTTATGCATATTCTTCATTATTTCTTCAAATATAATACAGGGCTCTAATATTTGGTGGCAACAATTTGAAAAGTGAACCGACATTTCAACGCAAAATGCCAAAACGAAACTAATAGTCCTTCTGGGAAAACTGGCATCTTTGGACTAAAATTTTCTTTTAATTACTTTAATTTAATTTAATTATAAAGCTCATAATTCTAGTAATACACAGTCGTCAAACGGTGTAATTTACTGCCAATAACGGATAAGCATGACATCACAACGCAATCATAAGAAGTTCATTTTGGTTTAATGTATGCTCAGTTGGATTTACTGGTTTAATTTTGCAAAGAAGGATACGAGTTCTATTTTTTCTTTGTATGATAATACTTGGGATGGAATAAAATGGAGTACAGTAGAAGTCCAGAAATCTGCAAAGATTGGGACCAGAGGTTGTGTGGATTTTAGGATTTTACAGATTTCAGGACGAAAAAATTAAATGATAATATTCAGACTAAAAATGCAAAATAAATAAGGCGTATTAGATACATTTAATCAAATTATTATACACATTATTACAATAATTTATTATATGCATTAAATTATTTTTAAATATATAAGATTATATTATATAATTCATTTACTTTAG
Organism: Stegodyphus mimosarum; assembly: GCA_000611955.2. NCBI lineage: Eukaryota > Metazoa > Arthropoda > Arachnida > Araneae > Eresidae > Stegodyphus > Stegodyphus mimosarum. The sequence continues at coordinate 574,995 of KK119841.1, forward strand.
TGATTACAGGGATATTTAAAAGCATTAGGGATGTATTCAGTAGACATATAAAACTAAGGGATATTAATATAAAGCATAAAATATTTCATTTTTTTACTTGTTTCAAACATTTTTCTAATGGAGGTTTGTTTCAAAACTTTAGAGTGCCCCAGAGTAAGTTTTTTTTTCTAAATTATAAAGAGTCATAATCTCTTGCTCTGTGACACAGTTCTGTTGTTCTAAAAAGTTTAGGTAATTTTCGCCATGGTGACCCTCATTAATGACCTCATAAATGACCCTTTTTAAAAGCTATTTTCTCACTTCTTTCAAATTCACTATCTGTGTCGGTGTCGGAACTGTCTTCTTGCTGTGGCGATTTCAAAACAGAGCCAATAATTTCATCAGCAGTCATCTGATATGCCAGTGTTGGCTCATCTGAACACATCATCCATTCAGCAGTATATTCTTCTTGCAAAGCCTCCTCATTTATTCTTTCTTTCGAATATAAAAGCAATTCTCTTGCTTTAATCCTCGATGCACTGACCCTAAAACCAGAAAAATCACTGTCATCACTCTCAGTTTCAATAAATAGAGAAGATGGCCATACATTACGCCAGGCATTTACTAATAATGTTTGGGAAACAGAATTCCGTGATTCAGCTAGCAAATAGATGCAGTCTTTGATGGTGAATTTTTTTTTTTTTCACTTGAAAGAATTGTTTTCAGAAACTATGATTTATAGTGGCATTTAATACTGTGAATTATGTCCTGGCCCATTGGTTGGATCAGTGATGTAGTATTTGGGGGCAAAAAAAGGGCCATGACATTACCACATGTTAAAATGGTTGCATCTGGATGCTCAAAGTAGTTGTCTAACGATGGTGAAATCTTGCAATTTGATGGTAACCCCATACTGTTACCCATACCATTTTTATTATTATTGGAAATCACAGGTAAGGCTTTTACTCCTTGCAGAGCTCTGGGATTGTTGCTCTTACCCACTACCACTGGTTTACACTTGTAAGTTCCAGCTGCATTGTTACATACTTAAAATGGTAACTCTTTCTTTAGCGTCCTTCACCCTTGACGGTGCACTTTCTTCGCTTGCCACAAATATCTTTCTTGGCAAACATCGCCAAAAAAAATTCCAGTCTCGTCCATTGTTGATTTTTCTCGTTAAATTCTATGTGATATATCTGACTTCGAACCTAAAATTTCTGAAGACAAAACCTTGTCCAAAACCTTAAGGTTTATTCAACTAGAACTTCAAAATTGATGAAAAACTTAACATCATAAACGAAAACTTAACATCTTAGATGGAAACATTCAAATTCCCAGGCAATGCATTAAACTGTTAGCTATTCCGGCACGGTGAAGATCACTTTCTTATAAGGACAAAATCCATCTGGCCCCCTTCGGCATATATCTCCATTTAAGTTGCGCTGGATTCAAACTTCAGATCCCACGTGTCTTGTACTTAGACGGCCAGACTGGAACTAGAACAAGACGGGAACCGGAACCATCATCCACTTCTTCCCCGGGTCTAGTCTGGCTCGAACTGAAAATAAACTGCGCAGCTACCAAGGAAAGCACCTCCTTTTTTTGACGGCGGTTGCCGTTGCTACAGGCGATTATGTAAATTTTTTAACATCCATATTAAAAACCTGTTCTGGGCTAAGATTTTCTTCTACCACTAACACAGAAAATTCATCAATAAACTCCTCTGCAGCATCTTTATTTGCTGAAAGTTTTCCCCCCACATGCTTTCAGATAACGTATACCGTGTCTTTGTTTAAATCTGTTCAGCCAACCGTTGCGAAGTTGGCACGGCTCCTCTATTTTTAAATCAGCATGAATCTGCTTCCCCTTTTCTCTCAGGAGCGGTCCTGAAATGGGTAACCCATCACTCCGTCGCTGCCGGAACCACTCGTACAAGCAGCATTAAGGTCTGCCGATTTCGCCTCATGCAAAGATTTCCGGTTTCGGATTGCGGTGTTAGAATCGCTGTTGCTGTAAAATTTCAACAGCTTTTCTTGATTTTTCCGTATATCATACACAGTTCGTGTCGCAATTCCATACGATTCCGCTATAAATCGAGCAGCACCTGCCTCCATCTTTTACAGAATTTCCACTTTTTCCATTAACGCCAATGCAACGTGTTTACGTTTTTCAACATTGCAAGCAGTAAAATCATGACTGCGTTTCTTATTAGTCCAAAGAGGCTTTGTCCCTGAAGAACTATTATTTTCGTTTTGCGATTTTGCGTCGGAAACGTTAAAAGTCTGTGTCACTTTTCAAACTGTTGCCACAAAATATTGCAGCCCTGTATTATATTTAAAGAAATTAAATAACGAAGAATGTGCATAAATGTATGTAGGTTTCTCGCATTGTGATAAAACGACGGTACCTAAAGCCATCGAATTTTGAATGCCGTCATCCTGCCGCGAATATGGACATCTGGAAGCCCAAATTTGAAATTTGGAATTTGTTTTATTAACGATTTCATATTTTGTAAACTTTTAACGAATTTTTGATGCACAAACTCGAGGATTTCAAAGCGGGCCATGGCAATGTTGTACAGAAAACAAAAATTTATGTGCAGCGCATGAGACTGTATGTAGGAAATTCTAAAGATATCCTCAGTTTAAAATTATTTTGCGACATTGTTCTTTAACTGAATTTTATGGTTTAAATGGGAAGAACATGATATACAATAAATAAAAGTAACATACAAAATGTTTAAAAAACGCCCCTTTGGACATAATTTAAAATCTGAAACCTTTCAGATTTTCTTTTTTCTGTCACTGTATTAAAAAGCGCTGAAATTTAAAATATCCTCAATTTATCCACAAAATATCTGGATAAAGAAAACGGCAGTGCTAAACAATCTTGTGAATTAACAAAGCTCAGAAACTACAACGTGGATCGTGAACTTGAAAGAAAAGTTGAGTGAATCGTCTGCTTTTTTACCTCGATGCAGATTGGATGGAAGAAAAAGAACTTTCATCATGATGTCAATAATTTGGTATTTCCGTTATGACTCATTATTATTTGGTAATTACGACGTCATTATTCGGTAAGTAATTTTTCTTCGATATTTCGTACTCCCATGTTGCGTTTTCCAGAACCTATAAAGTGAATGTTTATATTTTGAGAGGCAACGCGGATTTCAGGTCGGCGGATTTTCGGTATTTGAATGTATTAGTAGACTGCCGCTATTGCGAGGTTCGCACGATGACGAGTGTATGTAATTTTCTTTCATGTTTAGCAAGCGAAAAGAAAGACTTCGATAAGAATGTAAGAGTTTTATATTTTAATGTATCACGTAATCCTTATTTAATAATTAAATTGTCTATTTTTCATTGCTGAAGTACGTTTTTCTTTCATACGTTAACAACGTTTGCCTAATTACGAAAAATATTGGTACTCCGGGGATCTTTTCAAAGAATTATCGGAAACCACCAACCACCAACTTTTACCTTTGCATTCGTAAAAAAACGCCGTATTGCTTCAAGGTGGTTTCTTTAATATGCACTTTATAATGTTATTAACCCTTAAAATTAGGAAACCATTAATTGGATGAAACATACTGTTTCTAACAGCATCAACATAAATCATGTTAATTATCATGTCTAAGTTCAATTTAGGGCTGGATTACACCGGTTAGACTGCAGATTAAGGGCCAGTCGCCAAATGAAGCGAAATCGCTCCAAATCTGATAACCTCTTGGTGTCATGAATTTCGTTAGGGTTTAAGGTTACAGTTTATAGTATTTACACGGGTCTATGCATACTATGCATATTTATCTATGCATACGCTATCTATGCATATTTAAGTGTTTAGGATGTAACTCTTGTAATTATATTTTTTAGGACTGTAAAATGGCAAACTACTGTATTCTTTTACTGTGTTTACAGTGTATATATTCTTATTTATGATCTTAATTATGGCTTTTTTCAATGTGTATCAGTCTCAACATAATATCTTATATGTGGCTAATGCATTATTTCTTAATATCTCCTCGCATATTATTTTGTTTGAGCTGTCCATACTTCAACCACATGTTTGAATATGGCTACAAGTCTACATGTTTGTATTTTATGCACATGTGTACCTTTCAGTGTTCAACGGTCTATGCCTATTTAAGCGTTTAGGACGTAACACTTGTAACTAAATACATAGCAAGTGTAAATCTTTTCAGTCTGGCAGAATTATAATTCACTTGCTAGTAAATAACTTCCCCAATTTCTAAATAATGGCAGATTATAAATGCAATTATTTGTAATGGTTATTGCTTAACTGTACCATGTTATGTATGGCTTTCCATTTTTTCTGTTTAATTATTTTATTTAACCAAGATAATGTGATGTTATAAACTTAAATTTTATGTACAGTTTTGTAAGTCTTAATACAACGTCAATTGTCCTTATGTAACTGCTAACTCCTCATGCAACACTTAACTTGTTTAATTGTCTTTATGTAACCATTACCTCAGCTTATTGTTTGTGTTCTCTAGGTCAGTGTAAAAACTATGTTACAAGCTACCCTGTTTTTAGTTTTCCCATTTACTTGTACTACTAAGAATCTAAAATGTAACACATGGGAAAGGACACTATATGTAATTACTGCTCTGCGCAGTGAACTATGACTAGCTGTCTTAGTTTCAGTTTAGTAAAAGTACCATGTATTCTCTCAAATAATTACCTTAAAAAGTATGCATCCAATGTCAGAATGTAAACAAGACTATGTCTGCATCGTCCTATGTATATGATGTATGAACAATGGCACAGTTTGCCCAGGTATAATTCTCTTAAAACTTGAATAAATGCCGTCTGGTCTGCCACCCACCCTGATTGTTGGGGACCTGGTAGCAGATGGCTTCTGGAAGCAGAGGCTTTAATCTGTGTAAGGCAGGCATATTAGTCAGCCAGGTAGTGGAGCCTCTGTCTTCTGGTCTACAGTATTTACACGGGTTTTACGTGCTTTACGTGCTTGATATGAGCGCGCCATTTTGAATTTCATCTTTATTGTATTGTTACATTTTAATGCAAAGCTGTATGTAAGTAAAGCGTCGGCACTTCAATGAGAGAAATTGCGCTTCGAAACGACCGCAGCGCTCATAGCGGTGGCGATGTGGAAACACAATCAGTAAAACTGCGCATGCTCCTTTTCTTTTCAGTAATTGGCTGTTTTGATTTGGTTTGATTCTACCGAATTCTTGTTAGCTTCTAACGTGCTTTGGTTGTGTTTGTGTTATTTATAACTTATTAATTTTGTACTTTTTAATTACAAAAGGCTCTTTTCAGAACCATTTTTTTTAAAATTTTCTTTAATGGCGTATCGATATTGCGGGTTTAAGGATTGCAAGACTAAGATTTCGTCGAAATCTGATGGAATACATTTCTACACGTTCCCTTGAGACGATGCGTACTTAAGGAAGTAATAAAGAAGAGTTTTAGGATATGTATTGTTGAAATTAAAGGTAAAAAAATCTGATAAATAAGAGAATTATTCCCCTATATTTTATAATAACGCAGGTACAAGTTTTAAATAATATTTTTAAAAATCTTTTTTTTTTATTCCCTTTCAGAAATATTCAGAGAAAGTTATGTACTATTTAATGTATTTCACTATTAAAATAAAAAGAGCGCTAATTTGAAATGGACCGAATTGAGCATTAATTACTAATTGACTTCGATTTTTTTCATTTAAAAGATGCCTCATAAGCTAAAAAAATCATGTCATATTTGAGAAAGTATTTTAGGTAGAAGCTCTGTAAGTGGAGAAGAAATAATGCATAATTTTAATGTTAATAGCAATAAACTTTGCTTAAAAATGTATTCTTTTCGTATACTTAGGACTCTGAAATACTGTACAAATAGAAAATATGTACATTTATATATATAATTACGACGCAATTGCAAAATATTTACATCCAATCGTGTCAAAACCCATTGCGGCCATCTTACTTCCAACCTCCATGACGTCACTGCAGGGGAGAGGAGGAGGGGAAGAGATTTAGTTTACATCGCCACCACTGCAGTGGAATGGCGCTGCAATTTGGCGTCATGTTATAGTATGGGAGTGCCGACGCTTTAATGTGGATAGAAACAAATGCGAGTTTATAGTGTTTATTATAAATAAAAATATAAATTACGTAGTTAAAATTGTTTAACCACTTTTTGTTTTTTTACTATACTATTGCTCATGTTTCAGTAGATCAAAATTTTGAGTTTTATCTTCGTTTTTTTTCTGCTTTTTTTAAGTTTTAGATTAACTAAGCATCATCGCTTTTCGATCATTTATTGCCCATTTACTACTTATTACAATTTCTTAAATTTCGTGCTAAAACGTTTTACTCCATTTTGCTACTGTCTTAAAAATGGTATATGATGCTATGAAAAGTTTTAATATTGTTAATCACATAAAATACGTAATTATTATCGTTCAAATACGTTATCGTTGTTTTTCTTGAACTTCTGTTTTAGATATTTTTGCATGTTTACAGGTTGTTTAGATATTTTTGCGTGTTTAAATGATCAATTTTTTGCATGTTTACAGGGTTCTTTCAAATTTGTAACCATCTAATATGGCGATATGATTGATAAGTTAGTGATTTTCTAACACGCCGGAAAATAACCGATTTGGCGATTTTTCGAAAGCGCGCCAAACTGGCCCGTAATATGCAGTTTTACCGATTACACCTTATAAATTTTCCAGATATACCACTTCTTTTGAATGATGATCGTAAATTCATCTCTTTGTATTTTCCTTAAACTAAGCTATCAAAAATCATTTTGCATATGGACGTTTGCAAATCTTGACATCTTGCTTATAGATCTTGAATTCTCACTTATAAACATGCGCTTCCAAAGCAGTTCTTAATCTAAAATAGTTCCATTTTGAACTTTTCTTCTATCAAACGCACACACATACATACAGACATACACACACATGCATATAAAGCGAAATAATAAAGAAATGCATAAGCAAATAAATAAAAAATTATTGCTTTTGAAATATTTACGAAATTACACAGCGAAAAGTATTATTTGCGTATTGGAACGCGAGTTTGGCAATATAAAGCGAAGACAGCGGATCAATCGCAAAGTAATATTTTCTCTGTTTGATTAAATGAGATGAAATATATTCCATAGTCATTTCTCTGAACTCGATAGAAACTGCGTTGTGTGCATATTTTAGCCATTTTTTTCTCTTTTATATTGCTTTTATTGATTACCATCTAAAATGTTTGATACGCAAGTAATTTAAATTGATTTCCTGTAGTCTGTTTCCAGTAGAAATAACTTAAAAGTTTTTATATTTTCTCCAATGTAAAATAATCGTAAATATGAATATGCGCATATTTAAGCTTATTTTACATGATGAAAATACACTTTAATATAAATTCTGTATCCTTTCATCTGAAATTTAATTCCAATTTTTCGTACTTCTTATTTTACGTCTTCATCTGACCAAGAAATACTTTAATTCATTTTTAATCAATGCTTACGTCATACTCTGAATGTTTATGACCCACCAGCAACCGAAAGGTAAAAATGGCTAAAAACTGGTAGTTCCGACCTAGGTTAAATTCCAGTGGTTTTCCTTCATGAGTTGATCGCTAAATACACAATGTTTGGTATTCCACCCTTTCCAACATATGCGTATATCTGTTTCGCTTAGATTTTGATTAAAGTAATGCGAGAGAAAAGGGCCATGTCCCGCTATGAATAGATTTATCAACAAATTATATGAGATGTTGTCATACGAGGAGGAGTTATAAGTTTTACATACTCTTCTTCCTTTTTGTGCTTCCTTCCACTCGTTTTTCTAGATTTCAAGCGTTCCTGAGTTCATTTCTTAAGCAGCACTTGATGCATGTTCTTGAGAATAGTATTTCTACCGTAGGCAGTGATTTATTCTGTGCAGCGTGTTTGGTCAGAGTATCTTTTCCATTACACACTTGACTAGCATGTATTTTCACCAGTTTTATTACATTTTACTGGTGTTTTCCAGTGCTAAATCACGAATACCTTATACAGTTGGAGATTTATTTCTGCATTCTACAACTGCCTGAATTGCAGCCCATTGTTCGAAATAATATCAATTAGAAAGTTGGTGTTCCGAAGGGTTGCCTAAGTAATTGCTAGGTTTTTAACTGTAAGCTCGGCTTGGAATGCGCTGTTCAATTCACACAGGTAGAACTTTCCATATTTCTTCTTTAAGCTCTGAAATTAGGATACAGGGTCACTCCCGACTTTTTTAATTTTCCACGCGTCTGTATAGACCATTGGATGTCCGATTACTTCATTAATTTTTTCGCTGGGGTCAGTTTTGATATTCGAATCTGATACTTGATCTGGGTGTTGCAATTTCCCTGGAAATCCATAATGAAATGAGTTCATTTCTTGATCATTAGTGTATAACAGTTTTTTTTAATTCTAGGATTTTTCTTGAGTCGGCTTCTTCTTCTGCTCGAATGTGCAGTGGAAGAATTCCTGTTAGTAAACAATAGTAACGAGAGGCACAGGCTAAAGTATAGCGAGCACCAGCGATGTGCCATGGGTTAGCTGGTAATGCATTTTCGTACAAAATTTTAAGAGGTTTTCAAGCTTTATAAGAGTTTACAAAGAATGGGTGAGGAAATGAGCAACTAAGCATTCCAAAGGATATAGAGTTTACCTGTTATGATACATCGTCAATCCCACAATACGGCCCACATCCAGTATTTATAATGACAGTGCACTAGGGAGAAGTAAATCCCAAACCTTGCTTATTAAATGCCTTAACATTGTAAGAAGAAGAAGATGCTGGGCATTCCCGTTTCCGCGAATTTAATCGCACAAAATGTCCTCACCTCCTCTGAACTGGGACAGAGGTTTAACCTGAGACCCAGAACCTTGGAGGAATGGGCACCAAAGCCCGGAGCTAATTCCTCGGGACGCCACTGGTCGCTTATTTGCTACCTACCAGTCGCTCGGGCTGCCCGTCTCAGAGGTTCATTACCCAGCGAACCAAGGGCGCTATCCCCCGGGCTACTAGAGCAGCGCTGCTCTAAGATCTGCTAGACCACCGGGCCGGCTAATAAAGGACCTTTCTGGGGCCTCCAGAATCGCTAGGTTCATAATTTGTATACTGCCGCAGCCTTGTAGTAGCTCCTAGCAATAGACCCCTGGAGTCCCACAAAGCTGCACCGGAGCCACGGGGATATACAAAGGGGCAATAAACTCTCGGTGCAGCCTTGTGGGGTTCCAGGGCGCTATTGCACTAGTTAAAGGAGTAGCTACGCAGTTTTCTCTACGTCGACCCCAAGGGGCTTAACATGGTAAAATAGCCCAACCCCTAGAGGCGATATGAGGAGGCATAACTCCCCGGTCAATCCAGAGGTTGACGCAAAGTGTGGGTATATGTTTGACAAGTCAGAGGTGGATGGCAAGCATCGACCAATAAAGTAAAAAGTAGCACATCGTAGCCTGTGTCCTAGGAGATGGGCTAATTCCCAAGAACAACCTTCGAAATCAAGCCATGTAACGCCCCCACAACCAAGGGACAGACAAGACAGTATCAATGCAGTTCCTGCCGAGCCTGACCTACCTCCGAATAAACAATGGTTCTAGTCACTTTGAAGACTGATTATTTACTCAGAAGTCTAGTTTGTCTAAGTACAGGTCCTAACCACAGGGTCGGTAGTTGTCCCCAAGTCAAACCCGTGGGAAATACTTGTAATGACAGAAGATGATATCAAGGTGATTTATAACTTAATTTCTTTTATTCTAAGAATATTTATTGTTGTGTCATTTTCAGGCTCTATTGGTTGCGAAGTGGTTAAAACCGCTGAATGCTGGAAGTTCGACTTGGATTGATCTCAGGCGAAGGGGCTCACTGCATGGTTGGCTTTCTTGGTTTTTTTCCCATGTGTAGTGTAAATAGATTCAGCTTCTCTCAGAATGTCCTCCACGAAGGCATTCCTCTATCTAGGCGAATAGCCCTCGTGTACTTTCTCGTATTCAAATAACCGATTCTGCTGTTACTTCTAATATATTCTTTGTGCAAATTGATTTAATTTACGGAACTAGAGAAATTTATTCCATGGAAAAAACTGCTGGCAAATATCGGTAAATTATTAATAGCAGTTTTTGATTAATTATAATAGAGATTATTTTTTTTGTAGTTTTTCTGAGCTGCCTTCGGATTAACAACGATGTTACGATAATCATGTCCGTAGTCTCCCATGTTGCTCTGAATAATCGGGATTTCACTTGCTTTCGAGTCTAAACAAGCTGTTAGAAGCATTTACGAGTAAATGCCAGAATAAATAAGGTGATAAAAGTCATTTTCTCTTTACTGCTATTCAGCCTGGCCTTAATTGCTTTTATAAGCAATGAATAACCGTTTGCTTGTTTTTCCCTTACTTCTCTCTATCTATTCATCTTGATTTTGTTTACAACAAAACTGTGAAAATATCTTAATCTCTCTTGGTCTGTCTTTCAATCAGCTTGGTGCTGGAATTTCTTAATTAATCCCCTGGGAGTTATATAGACCTTCTATATCCTCGAGTCATTCCGTGAGAGATGGACTCACCAATTTTCGCTCATTTTCGGTAATTTTGCTCGCTTTTTCATGTTTCTTCCACTTCTAGCAAAGAAATGTCCTCCCCCCTCCATGTCCTCCACAAAAGAATCTAATCCCTCTTCTTGCCCTATTCACTAATCCCCCTTCCTGTAGATAAATGTTGCTCTCGCTGCTACATTATCGGCTGTCAAGTCTGCCTAATCCCGTGCGTCTATTGATGTCACCCGTTGTTGTTGACGTCTTCTTACTTCTTTAGATATCGAGGATTTGTTCTGTACCTTCTCTCTTTATTTTTTCCTCTCTAGAAATAGAAATAAAATTCCCAGGCTTTACGAACTGAAACTTTTTTCTTTTCTTCTTGTTAATAAGACTACTTTTTTCCGTAAGTATATAGATATATTTTTTTTCCAAGTTCAGACCTTGGTGACATTTGTTAGAGGCATTCGAAGCTATTATATATAAAGAAGGAGGACTCGACCGCAAACTTTGAAACTGGACTTTAGAATTGTGTGCAGAGTATTTATTAAATCCCGAAGAAAATAAGAAATTGGAAACGAAAAGAAATGGCTAAATTCTTTGAAAAGAAAGTTCGCATTGTTTCCAGAAACAACTTTCGTTTGTGGTTGTCATAGTGTCCTTCAAATTTTGCACAACGGAGTTCTGTTGTTTCTTAGTATAGTGAAAACACTTTGTTGTAGTACCGTACAATCAATGTATAAGAATTATTAAATTTCTAAGAAAAGTATTAAAACATGTACTAAGCGTATAACTTACTTCTGGCTGCATTTTCATGTTTATTATAGCATTCTGCCAAAAAATGGTGAATAATTTTGCTCACGTAAATAGTGACACATTGAGGAGATGCATTTATGCAATAAAAATATTTCATTAGTAAATTGTAAGGCAATTTAGATAGTGTTAAAGGTACTTATAATTAGCAATAAGAATCGGGGGAAGGTATGTAAATTTCTTCGAATATGGTTTCGAAAATTAAATAGAATCTTCTTCTTCAGCTGCACAAGTGAGGAATCATTTTATTATTTGCAAATATAAGTATAATTAATAATTGATTTATTAAAATGAGGTAAAATCAATGTAATTAAATGCTGAATATTGCGTAATTTAAAATCAAATGCACAAGAATACGCAGAAGAAAAAGCGGACGAAATGCAAAATGTGAAAGAAATCACACTAAAGTCAAACTATTTATCTCCGAAAGCTATTATCTCGGAAGAAGCTATTGCTCCTATTATCTCCGAAGATTTTGAGATAGAAAAAAAAAAACGACTGATGCATTACAAACCCTCTTTACTTCATTATTACATTAGTTTATTATGTTAGTAAATTTTTTATGATTACATTGCTTTTTACTGTAGTCAGGAAAGTGCCTGAAATTCACGTTAGAAATTTATTATGTCAGAAATATTTTATTTGTCTTTTTATTGCATTACTCATAAATATCTGTGACAAACTTAATTTCCTAGAAGGCAGTTTTTTTCAAATAAGATAAATCTTGGTGCTATTAAAAGGTATTGTAATCGCGATAAAATCAGGGTATCATCTTTCAGAGGAAATATTCATTTTGACAGTTTTTTTGCATGATGTCTGTAGGTACACACCGCCAAAAAAAAAGGGGGGGGACAGTTCTATATATGCTGTTCTACTGGGCCGATTGAAGAAATTCAAACTGCTTTTTTCATGTCTCGTAAGCGCGACTTAGGATATATATTAGATTTATATATAGCATTGTTCTAACATAGGTATTTTGACACAAAATTGGACGTTTTATGAAATACCATACCGATTTTTTTCCATACTTCGATTCTACGACTCAAATTATACCTAGATATTAAATTTTGTAATTTTTGGTGAGAAATTCATGGAAAATGTTAACAATTTATCCTGGCGCATTTTTCTCAGTTTGCGCAAAGAATAATTCACTTTTCGATCTTCTTAATTTATGGCAACCTATTTTCGTTTCCTTTTTTTTCGTCGTCCTCGAGAGGATAAAAAGTCATCGTTCATGCTTACAAATAATTTTAACAACGTGCATAAACTACATTTCCGTTGTTATCGCTTATTATAAATACGCCAAATTTTAAAACGCGGTAAAATGTAATATCACGTGTATCTAAGGAAAGTTTTAGTAAAATATTCGTAACATTTTGCAGGTATGCTTAGAAATACATCTCCTTTAAAATGATTCCAAAAATTTTACTGGTTGTAGAGACATTAGGTTATTTTGGAAGCAGGAGAGATGAAAAATGTGCAGTGCACTCTCCGGTATTCGAACCACGGACCTTTCGATTACGCGTCGAGCGTGCTGACCACTACACCACAAAGGCATGCGAAGAAGGCGGGAAATTAACCTTGTAAGGTTATTTCAAAATCTTTTCGAAAAATATATAAAAATTATTTTAAAACACAAATTTAAGCAATAAATCATAGAGAATTGGCGAATTTTATTTGGAATGAATGTAAATTTCGAAATATGAAAGAAGAATCAAATAAGTTTAAAAAAAGAGATATTAATAATAATACCTAAAATTCACTTAACATTGGGAGCTAAAATTTTTAGAGCTAATGTTTTAAACAGTGGTTACACTAACAACTACTGATGCAGTTTTTACAATACTAGGCAATTTGGCATCATTTGAGAAACAGAATAGAATTGTGGGAAAACATTCGGCATGTTGTTTCGGAAAAAGTCCGATTTTATGTCAAAATACCTCTATTAGAATATTGCAATATGTAAATCTTATACATATCTTAAGTCGCGCTTTCGAGACATGAAAAAAGCAAGTTTAAGTTCCGTCAATCGGCCCAGTAGAACGGGAGATATAGAACTGTTCCCCTTTTTTTTTCGCAATGTACATATGAATCTCGCATTACTTAAAAACGATTAGCCGTAGAGCGTTGAAATTTAGTATACGATACTGCTGTAACATCTTTTTGTACACGTCCCTTTTTTATTGCATTCGGCAGTACCAAACTATACCGCCTTAATTGCTTTAAAAATTCTTACTAGCCTTTATTTTCATCATCGTTGGTCATGAAATATCCAGTCTTGCTATGATGCTATGATGATTCATGCTATGATGCTAAATAATTCATGCTATGGTTATGTCAAATTAAAAGACAAAAAAAATCTGAAAGTTTTCAGATTTTAAATTACGTCCATAGGGGAGTTTTTTTTAACATTTTGTATGTTACCCTTGTTTATTAAATATCGTGTTCTTCGCACTCAAACCATAAAATTCAGTTCAAGAGCAATATCGCAAAATAATTTTAAAATGAGCATACCTTTAGAATTTCTGATAGACAATCTCGCGCGCCGGAGATAAAAATGTTTTTTCTGTACAACTTTGCCATTTCTCGCTTTGAAATCCTTGACTTTGTTAATCAAAAATTCGTTAAAGTTTTACAAAATATGAAATCTATAATAAAAAATTCTAAATATCAAATTTGGGCTTCCAGATGCCCATATTCGGGTGGAAACGTTCAATATTCAAAATTGGATGGCTCTAGGGACCGTCGTTTTATCACAATGCGAGAAACATACGTACATTTATTCCAGATTCTTCATTATTTAATTTCCTTAAATATAATACAGGGCGATAATATTTGGTGGCAACGATTTGAAAAGTGAAATAATGCTTTTAGTGAATCAACGCAAAATGCCAAAACGAAGTTAATAGTCTTTCTGGGCAAATTGCCCCTTTGGACTAATAATTTAGGACAGATAACGAAAACGGCTCGTACACCTACATTTGGTATAAGTTTGTATTTTTTACAAAAACAAAATAGATTACAAGAAGTTTGACTCCTGTAGGACAAAAGGGGGCCGGGACATTTAATCTCAAAATTTGCATTTTTTGATTTCATTTTCCAGCTTGCCTCGAAGGATTGGTTAATTAAGTTTGCATGAAGTACAACATAAAAATGTGTGCAATTTAATAGATGTAAAAGGAATTTATGTGGTGTCCACATCAAATTGTTTTTATTAAGTAGTTCTTAATAGTTGGTTTTTAGTAGTAGTTCTTAATGTTTTAGTTTTTTTTTACTGTTTTATTACTATCATTCAACTTTAGATGCAGATCTCGGTCAACGTTCTTAACACTTTATGCTTAACTATGCTTTACCTCCAGCAGTGTCAAATACAGCACTAAAATGGAATTGGCTGTGCAGCAAAAAACAAGCATATCCGCCTACATAAAATGAGAATTTCTTACGTTAAGACGTGTGCACTTGAAACAAATCCTGATTTTACTAGATTTCATGTATTTGTTGTTTGCCAAAGAAATAAATAACTTAATATGAAATTATATAATTTTGTTTGCTTGTTCTATATTCACTTCAGTACCTAGCGCCGTAAAATAATCTCAGCGATAAACGTAGGCGAGATGATGATGAAAAGAGGTAATGAATGAAGAAGGTTTTGCAGCTTTGCTCTAGAGCGCAAAAGTGGAGAATTTTCGTTTCCCGCCACCGTGACGGTTTGATAATGATACGGGCACCTTTTTGTCAGTCTGCAACGCTTCACTTAGATAAATACCTTCACACGAGCTTCTCGGCATCTTGACGAAGACTATAGCCTTCGTAGTATAAAATTACCTTGATAGGGGTGCCGGGTACTGACCAATTAGCCAACATGTAAACGTTCCGGCACCTTTTCATTATTGGGCGAAGCTTCACTTAGATAAAGAACTTCACATGTGCCCACATGAAGGCTTCATTCTTCGTGGTACCAAATGACGACAAAATTAAAAGTTAATTTCAAAGGTGGCGGAGCCTTTTTCAAGTTAATTGCAGGAGTTCCGGGAACTCCTGCAATTAACTTGAAAAAGGTTCCGCCACCTTTTGGGAAATTCAGCAAAATCTTACTTCTCGGTTTAATGGTGGATCTGTCTTTTTAATGTCCGAACATAAAAACTTGAATGCAAAAAAAATCTTAACACACCAACGTACTTTATAGTATGTCTTGCTATTTATGAATTTTCTCAAATATGAATTTTGATTTTTTAACTCAGACATCTACTAATGATTTTTGCTTGTTTATTTAGAAACGACAATAATTTAACGACATTTTAGCGGTGTAAAAAGGAAATGAATGCCAAGTTTCAATTCGTTTCTCGTCTTATTCAATTTTCCTCATGTGTCGGTTAGTTTCAAATCATTTTCTATCACGGCCATCAAGCTTACAATTAGTAGTAGTATTAAAAACAGCATTCTATAGATTTCAGCTGCAATATAAAACAGCAGTCTTAAAATCGAACTCCAAGTACTTTTTTTCTTTAACTCTCAACTACTGAATTATCGACAAGTTCTTTTAATAACTTTTGTTCGGATATGTCTGCTAAACTTCAAATATGATTCGTTATTAAAAATATAAGTAAAATTTCTACTTTAGATTGATATCCGTTTAAAAACCTTTATACTTCGAGAGAGACTGACACAAATGCCTATGTGGAGACGTATCAAACAGGCTGTCAGCATTTTGCAGTATATGTTTTTGGAAGTGCATTTTTCATGTGAGACAGAATTTGCAAGAATATTTATAGATCGTCTAAGCAGAAGGTAACTAAAATCGCTATGCTTATTTAATTGATTAAGGCAAGGTAACTAGACGGATGCATTCACTGAGGACAAGCGCCTGGCCTCAGCCACCACCCCTGTTCTTATTGGTTGCCGTTTATGACGTCAGGTTGAAGAGATTTCATTATCTGTTTCGTTTACGTTATGTGAACATATACTGCTTTGGTCTTGGTTATGTATAAATGTGAATTTGTGGAGCTGGGGCTCAAGCAAAAATGCCGCGAGGAATTCATTTCGTCACTATATGACATCACAAGTCATGTCCAATAAGAGCTTGGGGTGGTGGCTGGGGCCAGGCGCTTGTTCACTGAGGTCTCTTTAAGAGAAACTGGCTCGTATCCATGACCCACGATACTTTAAATCACAAGTCCTGGATTCGAACTTGGGTCGAACTGTGTTAAGCGACTTTACCACTTGGTTGTTGGTAGGCATAGGAAACTGAAGAATATTGTAAAAGACAATTATCTCACGAAATAAAACTGAGACAATAATTTTTTTACAGATTGTAATAGCAGGAACTGCGGTCATATTTGAATCCACTTGTAATTATCAGTACTGTAATACATTAGAAATTTTGTAGCATAATCTTCCTTGTTTTTTACCTGTGGGCAAAAAACAAAAAAGCTGCTGTTAACCTATACATTGAAAAAATATATAGTTCTATTAGATTTTTCCTTATTACCTTAACAAAGGTTTAATGAAAAGGCTTATACTGATTTAACTCGGGCTATTTTATCCTCTTTCATCCTGAAAATTTCATTAATTTATTGTCAGATACCAGAAATAAAATATCGTTAAAACTGTTAGACATAAAATAATCTTTAGTTTATTTTCCATGGAATGTTTCATTATTATATTACAAAAGAATAGCTGCATCTTTTACTAGAAATTTTTTTAAGAAAGGTTTGAATGAAACTGGACGACATTTTGTTAATTTTTCTTTGTCCTTAAAAAAAGTATAGAAGTCTCTAATCTTCTATATTTTCTTTAGGTTTCGATTTATTTGCATTTAATTAACTTTTATTTTTTTCAAGAAGCATATTGTAATTAGAAATACTTGTAATCTGCTTTCAAAGTCACTTTTATAATAAAATTTCAATTTCTTTATACTCTTTTTTTATAATCGGTTTAAGAAAAGACGTTAATTTCCTGAAAATTGTATCCTTGTGGATAGTAAAACTATTCTAAAATGTTTTAGAAGCAATTAATTTTCTTATTATTATAATTATTTTAAATTAAATGTGTCGATAATTTTCATGTAAGTCTTTTTAAAATCTCTGAAAGATGTTTTCTGTTAAAGTTATAAGGTAGCAATAGTGTTTTAATTTAGGAGCCACGTGAGATTATTTTGACTAAAGAAATATTGATTATATACAGCAGAAATATTAGCATTAAGATAGTATTGCAGAAATATTTATGTGCAGAGGGATATGAATTTAAACGTCATACGGTCTATGGTCATGGAACATCGACATAACTCATAAATGAAGAATTGCACGCATAATTAAAGGATTAAGGGGTAAGCATTACTGAAAGAATTTGCAGAAGTTCTGTTAATACACTCACGTTTGTGAAAATTGCAACACCAAGAAGGAATCGTCATAATTGAATGCAATTTAATACACAGTTGAGTGGTAGTGGTACAAATAAATGATTAAATGTTCAAAGCAAACAAACAAGAACAAGAGATCAGAATCAGTATTTTGTGTGGCCACCACGCGCCGCAATAAGTGCTGCTACACGTCGTGGCATGGAGTCAAACAAAGTTTGAATGTCTGACTGAGGAAGAGCATTCCATATCGTTTGTACGCGTACCCAAAGTTCGTCTGCAGACGCAACAGGACGAGGATCACGAGCAAGACGCCGACCAATGACATCCCACACATGTTCAATTGGCGACATATCCGGGGAACACGCAGGCCAAGGAAGAAGCTGTACCTGCTGCGCTGCAAAGAAGGATTTAACAATCCGAGCAGTATGAGGGCGGGCATTGTCCTGTTGAAATACAGCGCCTGGCAAGCTTTGAAGGAAGGGAACAGCTTCGGGCTGTAGAACTTCACGGATATACCGGTTGCTGTTCAGATTGCCCACAATTCGTAGCAATTGAGATCGTCTATGATATGCTATGGCGCCCCAGACCATAACTCCGGGTGTTCGTCCACTGTGGCGTTCGATAATGCACTCCGGAAGGTGGCGTTCACCGGCATAGCGTCTGACACGAATGCGGCCATCATGGTACCACAAATTAAAGCGGGATTCGTCAGAAAACACGACATGCTGCCAATCAGCACGCCAGTCTCTATGCTGATTGGCCCATTGTAGCCGCAGGCGGCGATGGTCGTGCGTTAGGGGGATCCTGTATAAAGGAGTCCGTGCGCGCAGTCCACACTGCAGCAGACGTCTACGAATTGATGAAGCACACAATGAAACACCTGTAGCTATTGACCACAGTGCTGCCAATTGTCTAGAGGAAGCTGTACGGTCCGTCCGCGCCATGCGGACCAGGTGTCTATCATCGCGAGCTGACGTCACATTTCGGGGTCCACTCCCGGATTTCCGAGTTGTCCGACACTCGTCCGTCCACTGCTTCCAAACGCGCATCACTGTGCTGCTGTTACGCTGCACACGAGAGGCTACTGCACGATACGACAATCCAGCTTCACGAAGGCCGATGATTCTCCCTCGTTCAAACTCTGTAAGTTGTTCAAATCTCGCTCTCTTTCGTCGACGAGGCATAAGTACAGATTGAGTTAACGTGAGTTAACGTTTACCACTAGCCGATAACCATACACGCCTCGCTACAGCCGTCTATTTATTCGGATCCACCAGCCGTTCAGAGGGCGCTGCTCAGCATACGCATGCGCTACGGATTTGCAATTCTAATCATTTGCATATCATGCGCTACTTTGCATTTCCTGAAAATTTCAGCTCACTCGCGTAAGTCCTTCATGGTGTTGCAATTTTCACAAACGTGAGTGTAGTAATAATTATAAAACGTTAGAAAATTAGCATTAAAACATAGATTTTATGAAATTATGCTACTGTTTTTTTTTCTTTTTATTATAAAATGGGTTTATTAGTTCATTCGCGGTGTTTAACTTTGAGTCGAATTTGTTTTTTATTTTTAGCCTACTTTCTGATAAACCATCGAATTCAAATTTTGATACATACAGCTGATTGATGACAGTGGTATATGGTATGGAATTTTTTTCAAAATTCGACTCAAATTTTTTTATGACATTTAAACTACAGAGGCTGTTCGCACATTTTTAGACAATTTTGGTAAGCGGTAATAAAAAATCGTTTGCTTCAAAAGAAGTAATTGCAATTGTACTATGTTTTAAAAAGTCAAAATTATAGTCTGTGGCTTGAAAGATTTGTTTTTATTCAAAATGGAGAATTTAACAAAGCAGTGGTTCTAAGGCTACATTGAAGCTCTTTCCGAAGAGAAATGTGCGTACCCCGTTATCCAAAAACGATGTCAGAGTCATGGTTTTGTGATATCTAAAGCATCGATAGGTAATATCATCCACAAGAAAGGAATAAAACGTCACATTGGAGCCTCAAGCGGAACAAAAATTCCAAACAAGTATCCAAGGACAAAAAGGACATCTTCGACTATTGCAAAGGTGCGTTGTTTAATGTTAAACGAAAATCCCCCTAGTCAAAGGACAGTTGCAAAATCATTAAAATGCTCGGTGTCCACTGTAAACAAAATGATAAACGTTGATTTAAATCTTAAGAAAGCGAAAAAACGCAATGTGCATCGTCTTCTTCCGAAGCATATCGCTCGACGCGGGACACGCTGCTGAATTCTATATGAGAAACACTTATCCAAAGAAAAATGGAAAGCAATTGTCACAATAGATGAAACATGGGTGCATTTAAATCATTGTACAAAAACAGTCATTTATTATCATAAAAGTGCAGAAAAAAATTTAAATACATGGTTCAAAGAATCGAAAGAAAGTTTTTCTAAGGGATTCATAATCGTTGCTGGTTTTGTTTTAAAATGGCAATTTAAAAATAGAGTGCAAAAATATGTCAAGATTAACTCCAAATGTTATCAGGAACATATTTTATCGCCAATTTTTCGAATGAAATACCATCGCTTTACCCACAGTGCCATCCATCTATGAGACTCCATCAGGACAAAGCTAGCAGTCGCACATCAAAATCCACTGTAAACTTCCTAAACGAAATGGAACAAAAAATTGGCATCGAGGCCATATCCTTCACTGATATCCCTACTAAATCTCCCGATGTGTCACCTATGAATTTTTGCGGCTTTGGAATTTTAAAAACTGCATTATCCAAACGTTGTCCCAAAACCCTAACAGGACTCTGGAAAGCTGTTCGGGAGGAATGGGATAAAATACCTCTTGTGACACTTCAAAAGGCATTATTATCCTGGAAATTGCGGTGTCGAAAGATAGTTCAGAATAAGGGATGTCAAACAGAGCATTTAAAACACAAGAATTTTATGTAATTTAGTTTTGTGAATACAATATACATCGTGTAAAAAATGTGCGAACAGCCTCTGCATTCTTTCGCCGATGTCTTTGTTTATTGAACAAGCTAAACATAAGAGAATTTTACTGTTTGAACCATTAAATGAAGTGGGAAGAAATCTGCTCAGTGAAAGTTGTAATTTCTGAATTTTTGACGAATTTTTGAAAATTGATCGAAAATTTTTTAGGCTGGTTGACATTTATGATTTTAAAATTTCAACATTTAAAAAGGTATTGGATGTAATGTTTTGAATTTGATGAATTATAAAGCAAACCTTTGGCCCTTATCTAAAACAAGAAATATTAAAAGCATTAACTGACAGATTTTCTTCACTTTTTTAAAGAATGTGTTGCAGTCTTAAGCAGACGGAAGAAAAATGCGTTTGTCGTCGAAAAATTGTTTTTGTATTTTCCATCTAGTACATCTTGGCGATCTCTTTGTTGCATTTTTGTTATATACAATTTTTGAAACAGAATACTGAAACCGACTTCTTTATTCTCTGAATGACATTCAATTATTTTTCTTTATTTCATAATTCATTGCTTGTGTTTTAATAATGACTCAAAATTTCATTATCGGTAGCGTTTAATTAACACTAAAAAAATAACTATCAATTTTGAAAAACAAAAAATGACGAACTTCGTTTTTATCCGATAATGAAAATTTTCAAGTTCGAAAGTTCATTTCTTTCAAAAAAACCGCATTTAAGTACGAGTAGAAATCTAAATTTTGTAGATTCATCTTTTCCTTATTTTTAATTGAAATGAAACTTCTTTATAGAAAATATGCTATAATTTTCGCCTATAATTTTAGAAAAGCAGCACAATACAGAATTTTAAACAAAAACTTTAAAAAAATATTTTAAGTATTTTAGTATTTTTTTACTTATTTACACCAATAAAAACATAAAAATTGTGAGAAAAAACTGTTTGTTTAAAATTTTCTATTAGCTCAGATTTAAAATATTATTTTCTAGTAGTAGTAGTTACAAATTTCCTTACAGCATAGAAAAAACTAAAGAAAGTATCCATGCCTGAAAGTCTGCAACAGCTTTATAATTATTTGGAACGTTAATTATGCTTGATAAATATGCTAACGTTTTTAAAATCAATCTCAGTTTCAAAAATAAAAATACGTAAATATTCTAATTTGGGAAATGCGCGCTACAACCAGCTTTTTCTTAATAATTATACACGCTGTAACAGCCAACCATTGTTAAGTTTCTGTAATCGTTCCTACTCCTGCGGATGTGGTCAAGGGGACATCCACGCCAGAACCGGGACCTTCGTCCTGGGGAAGCCTTTCGAAGTTTGTATTATTCAGGTCCCGGAGGACCCCTCAATGACGGCGCAGACCCCACGGTACCTGCCCGGCTTCATACGTCGCGATTAGCGGCAAGGTCGAGTATCGTGGATACTAAAATAAACACTGGACACCTTTGCCTCGGGGCACCACTCCCTCGGCATCAGAAAAACGCTTGGTGCCTTGCCTCACTTCGTCAGTCCCCGTCACTGGGACCGGGAGGGCCAAATCCCCACCGAGAAAGCCCATGATCTATGCACTATGTAGCTCCACCACAGCCAGAGGAACAGACACGACAGTACCAGTACGGTCCTTGCCAAGCCTGAACCAACCTGAGAATAAACTCGGGCTCTAGTCCGGTGAAGACAACTTATTTGTCCCCGTGGTTGAGAGCCGGAAATGCTTCAGACGACGGAGAAAACCATTTGGGTTGGTTTATTTCTTATAAGGTCCATGGCTGGAAACAAATAGCGTCACGGTATACAACCCGCCACGGCCGCCACAGTATACAACGGACCCAACTAAGCAAGCCCAAGCACTGGGAGCACAGCCTACCAGCATTTGAAGTGCCTAGGGGGGAGTGCGTAGCTAGTCAGGAGGCCAATTAAACGCTCACACCACGAATCAGTTCCAAATATTATAAACAGGAGCTTTTCTCGGTAGCGGTACGGTATTTACCTCCTACGTAACAGATCCATGATCGAATCCCAAGGTCGTATAACGTTATCAAGGACATCGAGAGCTCATAGGCCGCGCTTTCCGTCAGTGCTAATAGATGGTGACACAAGCAAACAGCAAAATTAATAATTCTAATAAATCCAGCTAGTGCAATTTTATTGGTTTCATATGGTATTATTTCAGAATATTATTTAAAGGTTGTAGTCATTAACAAAATGCATTATTTTTTTAACTACACTACTTTATTTAATTCTACACTTAAGATGAAACAGAAATTATACTAAAGCTCTAGTGAAAATGCAGTTCTTTGCGCATTTTCTTTAATAGGACAAACTATTTTTAATTATGCTCTGAAAAAGGTCTAGGGTGAAAAAAAAGCGCTAATTTTTCTTGTTTAGATTAACTATATTTATAATATTTTTATATACTATTCTATTTTTCAATATGTGTTTAACGTAATGATATTAGCTCAGATGTCAGTTGCTTCTATTTACTTTCCTTTCGCTTTTATACGATGATAAAAGACATAAAGGTCTTTTTGTAGCAATCGTCAAACACATAATTTCTGTAATAAAAATTTGATTTTCTTTCTGCATATGCAACGAAAACCTTGGCGAATCTTTTTCAAATAGCCACGAAAAATAAAATAAAAAAAGAAACTTAAAGCGATCGCGCTAAACGTAAACAATACTGAAGAATTTCTGTATGAATTATTTGCGCGAGTCCAGATAGGTAAAGAAGTTTAATGCATATTTATTCAAATAATTAGATTAAAAACTTAAAGAAAAATATAATTGAGAACTTCATAAATTGCTTTTGAATATTTAAGTTTGCTAATCAGTAACAGAGAGATTAAATTTGAAAATTAAATGCTTTAAGCATTATCAGATGACTGCGCAATAGCGCGTGGGATATAAAAGTAGTTTATTCTTGGCAGTGGTAACATATTGCTTTTAAATAACCACGTTTACCAATAAAAAATAATTATATTTGCACAAAATGACACATAAATAAAACATAAAATCTAAATTCAGAATTTGATTATCGAGGTGCATGTGATCAGATACGTGTGTTCGAATTTTGGTGGCTCTGGGTACCGCTGCTGTTCCACAATGCAAGATACCTACGTAGATACACAGGCAGATATTTTCTCTCTCTATCCAACGTGCCTTCATGGTGTAACGGCAGCACACTCGGCGCGTATTCGAGAGGTCCGGGTTCTAGTCTCGACGAGGGCGTTGCTCATTTTTCATGTCTCCTGCTTCAAAATAACCTAATGACTGCACAAGTGGCGCTCGAACTAAAAGGGGTGGATGATGATCCTTCACGAGCAAGATTTGGCGATTGGGTCTCCTAATCCCCAATCACCCTTTAAAAGGAGGAGTATATAAGGAGCGTTCTCTCTCCTTTCTGCATGCCTTCGTGTTGTAACAACGGTAGCACACTCGTCGCGTATTCGTGAGGTACAGGTCTAGTTCCAAAGAGGGCATTGCTCATATTTTCTGTTTCCTACTTCAAAAATCCTAATGAATCTACAATGTATACATATATATACTTACATACAGATTCTTAATTATTTAATTTATCAAGTATCAATGATAAGATCAAAATAATCTTATCATCATCACTCTACTTTCCCTTTCAATTCATTATTTAAACTCTTTAAAAAATCAAAATAACTAACTTTATAAAAATATACTAATATTATATTAATTAAAATTAATAAAATAACAAAAATAGAAAAATTTCATCTCAAAGGTATTAATTGGGGAATCTTTCTAACTTTGGCTCTAGTTTAAGCTGTCTTGGTACATGTGAACTCAGTTAGACATTTTGAGATAAGAAGCGTTAAAAGTCATCTGCGTACTCCCCTGGAGTCGAGCCACAAATTTTCTAAAGCATGGCTGGACGGGATAACTTACCGAGCACGAGCAAAGAATGCAATAATTTCATACAGCTGGACCCATGAAAATAACCCTTATGTCTGGTATTGTTAAATCGCGTATGGACATTATTTTCATTTTTCATATGTTAGATTTATTCTTCAAATAGACGTAATCCTTTTTGTCTTCAGTTTTACTTAGATTTACATATTAATACTGTAGACTCATCACATTTCATGCATTTCTTTTACTTAATGATTGTCATGATGAAATGAGAAAGAAATTAACGGTGAAGATGAAAAGGTCAGAATATTCAAGCTTATTGTTGTGATGAGCCAAATGAATGAAATTTATTGCAATTGATGCCAGCGAAGTGACAGGAGTTACAATGCTTCTAACTTCATGAAAGAATTATTATTCAGGCCGCATATCGAGGTAGGAGCCAATGTCAAAGATAAATGTCAGTTTGTGTTGACGTGATGTTCTTAGCGGACAATGAATATTCACATTATGTTAAACTCTGCATGAAACATTTTAACCAGACTGGAATTTTGAAAAGGCGAATATGATAGGCCAAAAAAAGTCTTTTCTAAGTGGACATAAAATGGAAAATAATGTAACTAGCAGATCAGTAGGAGAGGTTGATATGTAGTAATTTCGTGACGAAGAGTGGCATCAGGTGCGGTACCTGATCGTTTTCATTTAACGACTTATTAAAACGATATGCAAAAAGCGATGTAATCCTCAAGTTTCATTTCAGCGTTATAACACTTTCGCTTACAACAGTATTATCCTCAAGATTCAATTTCGTTTAATATATAACGTTGCGAAAATTCGGCGGTTGCGCCTGTATGTAAGCTTTCCGGCATAGCACTAGGGTTGCCATAAAATAGTGTATGGTAGGGTTGCCAGATTGGCGACTTTATCGCCCATTTGGCGACCAAATTGGCGATATCCCTTGGTCCAATCGGGAAGCTTCTAGAATAAGTTCCTGTCGAGATATTTCTCGAAACCTGTGGAAACCTAAGGAAAAGCTATATAAACCCCTGCGTTTCTGAGAGCCGGCATTGTGAGAATAGCTGCTTACTGTGGGTGCGAAGCTACGCGAGAGTTTTGTGAACGGAAAGCGATCGAGATAGCGCTTTGCCGTGAAGCTACCTTTACAGTATGGCCTTGACAGTGTATTGGTGACTGTTCCACGGTGTTTATTATAAGTTTAGTGTTGCCGTGAAGCTACCTTTACAGTTACAGCCTGAAGCTGTGTTGCTGATTGTTTCAGCGTATTTATTGTAGATTTTCGACGGCTTTAAAGGTAGTTTTGGAACTGTGCTGTAAATAGAGATTCTTGTAAAGAAATTGTGCTTTTTATTGTTCTGCATCGTGTTTTCATCGGATACTCTCAAATCCACGAACCCGTATAACGCAACAATAAGTAGGGAACAATATATATTCCGCCTGTAAGCATATGGCAAGTACTAAATAACAATCTTTTTTCATAGTTATTTAAACTGCACTATCCCAGAAGGGCTATTAATTTCGTTTCGGCTTGGCATTTTGCGTCGAACCACTATAAGGGAGTATCCCTTTTCAAATTGTTGCCACCAAATGTTAGAGACCTACATTATATTTAAAGAAATTAAATAGTGAAGAACTGCATAAATGTATGTATATTCCTCGCATTGTGATAAAGCAACGGCACGTAGAGACATCAAAATTAGAATAATGTAATTCTTCACCCGAATATGGGCATTGAAAGCCCTAATTTGGAATTTATTTTATTCTCTATTTCATATTACGTAAAGCATTTATGCGTTTTAGATTAACAAACTCAACGATTTCAAAGCGGGCAATGGCGACACTGTACAGAACAAAAAAAGAAGAAAGAAAAGGAATATTTTTCATTTTTATCTCCAGCGCGCGAGACTGTGTATCGGAAATTCTAAAGAACGCTCTTTTAAAATTGTTTTGCGATATTATTGTTGAACTGAACTTTATAGTTTACGTTCGAAGAACATGATATTTAATACAAAAATTCTGAAAGCTTTCAGATTTTATATTACGCTCAAAGAGGCGTTTTTTAACGTTTTATGTGGTACCTTTACTTATCATATAATAAAATCGTCCTACTTAAACCATAAAATTCAATTTAACAGCATCACAAAATAATTTAAAAGAGCATATCTTTAGAATTTTCGATACTGAGTCTCGCGCACTGGATGTAAAAATGTTTTCTTTTTTTCGTACAGTGTTGTCATTGTTCGCTTTGAAGTCGTTGAAATTTTAATCAAAATTGTTTAATGTTTGACGAAATGTGAAATAGATAATAAAACAAATTCCGAATTTAGGCTTCCAGATGCCCATATTCGAATGGAGGACTACTTTATTCAAAATTTTATGTCTCTAGGTAGCTTTGTTTTTTCACAGTGCGAGAAACATACATACATTTACGCAGATTCTTCACTATGTAATTTCTTTAAATAAAATGCAATTTGGTGGAAACAATTTAAAAAGTGAACCGACAGTTATAAAGAACCGACGAAAAAAGGTCAAAAGGAATTTAATAGACTTTCACGAGAAATTGCTCCTTTGAGCTGATAAAGGTAACACACAGAACGTTAAAAAATAGCTCCTTTGGGCGGTATATAAAATCTGAGAATTTTCAGATTTATTATTTTTATTTATTTTTTATTTTTTAAAATTTTTACTGAAAAACCAGTGTTAAACTAATGATTGCTCTGAACCGGCTTGAATGGAAAGTAAATATCGTTTGAGAAAGGACTTCGATTTTATGGTCATTTTTATTTCCTTGTACGAAATAAAGGAAATATTGTAATCGCAAAAAAATGTTTCAACGAAAATGTACGAGGGTAAGTTGAAAAATAAGTTTCCCTTGTAGACTGTGGTCAGAATTGTGTATGAAAGTCAAAAAATAGAATGAGACATTAAATATATGACATACCTTTATTTTATTATTCTCGTACAAGTACGTTGAGACATTTGTCATATCGCTTGATAAGCTTCAAAAAGTCCTCCAAGAAAAATTCAAGGCTTTGCATATGGAAGAAGCGTTGAACGGCTATGGGCGAAAGGCGACACAGCAGGAAACGCGCAAGTCACCGATACACCATTGGGTAGAGTTCGCTGCAAATCAAGCAGATGGCGCTGTTGCAGTGCCTGGGCAAAGCGGAGACCAGCCTCTCATTCCAGCCCCAGTAGGTATGGAGAGAAGGTGCGTTTTGAATTCGTGGTCAAAGGAGGAAGTGAGAGCGGTTATCCGCTATGAATGGGCAGGTGGAGTATCAGGAACAGAAATTCATAACCGCCTCGTGGAAGTCTATTCGCCAGGTGTGATGTCGAAGCAAATGGTGCGGAGATGGTGTCGCACATTCAGTGATGGACGTCAGCAAGTGGAGGACATACCGAGAGCTGGACGGACGCGCACGGCCACTACAGATGCAAATGTCAGGAAGGTGGATGACATGATTAGAGCGAACCGGCGTATCACCATCGATGAAGTAGCGGAAGAACTTGGAATCTCACATGAGCGAGCTCAAAACATCATCCACGACATTCTTCGATACAGAAAAGTGTCAGCACGATGGGTGCCCCGACAATTGACCTCGACACACAAGGAACAACGCATGGGGGTCAGCCTGGAACATCTCGTGCGTTACCATGAAGATGGCAATGACTTTCTGTTTCGGATTGTGACGGGGGATGAAACGTGGGTCCACCATTTCACGCCAGAATCGAAGGCCGCATCTATGGAGTGGAAACATCCGTCATCACCTGTCCGAAAGAAGTTCAAGACAACTCCCTCTGCAGGTAAAGTGCTCCTCACAGTTTTCTGGGACGCCCAAGGAGTTTTGTTGCTGGACTTTTTGGAGGTTGGAACCATCAATGCTACGCGCTACTGTGACACCTTGTCGAAATTGAAAGAGGCGATTCGGAAAAAGCGGCCTGGCCTTCTCACATCTGGCGTTCTGCTGTTGGATGACAATGCCAGACCACATTCGGCGACGGCAACGCAAAACCATATTGCAACTCTTGGTTGGGAGCGCCTACACCATCCGCCATACAGTCCTGATCTCGCACCAAGCAACTTCCATCTTTTTCCGGCTTTGAAGAAAAATCTCGGGGAAGGCACTTTGGAAGCAATACTGAAGTGAAACAAGCCGTTCAACGCTTCTTCCATATGCAAAGCCCTGATTTTTCCTGGAGGGCTTTTTGAAGCTTATCAAGCGATATCACAAATGTCTCAATGTACTTTGTACCTATGTGGAAAAATAAAGGTATATCATATCTTTAATGTTTCATTCTGTTTTTTGACTTTCATACACAACTCTGACCACAGTCGACAGGGGAAACTTACTTTTCAACTTACCCTCCTACATTTTGACCGCTATCGATTCCATTTGAATGTTTCCATGCTTTTACATGCACATCCATGATTTTGCGTGCATTTCCATGTTTTTACATGGCATATGTATTTACGAACAGAATAAAAGTCTCTTATTTCTAAATCGGAGAGTAAAGTGGATATAAAATGAACTCCAATGAAATTTTTTACGTGGCGGGTGTATCTCGCAAACCTCAAATACACACATGTCCATAAATTAAGGATAATGCAAAATCAGGCAAAGGAAGAGTTAGAAGCAAAACAAATTTGACTTATTTGTAAAGCTTATTTATTAAACAAAAGGTAAAGAGCAAAAAAAATTATGCTATATGTTTGATATTATTAAAAAAAATAGCGATTTTTTTCCCTGGAGCAAATTGCAAAAAAAACCGTCTTACAAAAAACCAATATTGCATGGTTGGTATGATTGTTAATACATTGTATGTCTCCCAGACGATGCAATACAGTCCGTACAACGCCCAGGCATGCTGAGTATCAAATTATCGATCTGATCGTCGGGGATATTACACCACTCAAAAAGCAATGCCCTCCGAAGTTCCGTTAGACATGTAGGAGGAGATTGACGGGCCGCAACTCGTCGGCCAAGCATGTCCCACACGTGTTCTACTGGATTCAAGTCCGGTGAGAATGTTGGCCAGTCCACACAGGTGATATCCTCCGATTGAAGGCATTCGCTTACGATGTTCGTACGGTAAGGACGGCCGTTGTCATCCATAAACACAAATTGTGCGCCCATGGCGCCCCGAAACAAACATACATGTTGTTCCAGAATGACATCCCGATAGATTTGGCTTGTCATGGTTCTAATTTGAACATGCAGTTCAGTTCTGGAACCCAGAATAATTCCACCCCAAACGAGCACTCCTGCACCACCGTAACGGTGTCGTTCAATAATGTTTTCTTGGTGGTAACGGGTACCTGGAGCTCTCCATATGAAAGTCCGGCAAGATTCAGACTGCAAGCTAAACCTAGACTCGTCGGAAAACATCACACAAGCCCACTGTTGAGGTGTCCACAATGCATGCTCTCTACTCCAGGCTAACCGCAGGCGACAGTGGGTTGCAGTAAGTGGAACGCATCTGACAGGTCTACGAGCATACGATCTGCTCTAAGCGTCTGTACACGGTCTGCCTTGGAATTGTCGTACCAGTGGCTGGAGAGAGCTGACGAGACAGGTCTGAGGCTGTGCTCCGCCTGTTTCTTTTGGCAGTAACTGCCAAATACCGGTCCTCCTTCGGCGTTGTAACTGTGGGGCGACCTGTGCTGTAACGTCTACTCCCATTACCATCATCTTGGAATCGTTGCCAAAGCCTGGAGATGACACTCTGGGCAATTCCAAGTTCGTCTGATACTTCCAGTTTGTTACGTCCACATTCCAGACGGTCGATCATTCTACCACGTAAAAAATCACCCAAATGCGTCCTTTGTGTCATAACTATTCGGTTATTGCTCTGAAATGCTTATAAAACGCCGGCGAACAGTTTTACTTCTTTGCCTATGTTCCTTATATATCACTCTCTTACACTCTCGTCATTGCGACGTATCATCGGTGTCATCTTGTTACTTCCTGAAACTTGCATATGATTCTTGAAGATGTGTGTAGTGAATTTACAGTTGATATATTTATTTTAGAGTTCGATTTGCGCGTGACTCCGAATTATCCTTAATACATGAGTGTATTTCATGTATGTATCTCGTTGTATATGTCGTGTTTATCGTACGTGTACTTATCACATATGTATCTCGCAAATCTCCCAAACGAGTAGCCTTCGAATGTTGCAGTTTTGTAAATGGGCTGTATTTGAGAATTTATCTTTTTGCTTGCAATCGGCCGCACCAAACACATATACACCTACTCTGTTACCCAGCTTCGTAAGCTCAATTTTTTATTCTTATATATTGGTTAATTGTGCATTTTTTTGCTTTAAAGATGGGTTGAATTATGTTGTTCTTAAGTTCCGATTAAAGTTTTTGTGGCTTTAGTTCATCTGCATGCAATAGTTGTAGAATTATCAAAAATCTAAATAGTGTTTAAGCATCACAAAATAATTTAGAAGAGCATATCTTTAGAATTTCCGATACACAATCTCGCGCGCTGGAGATAAATTTTTTTTTTCTTTCCGTACAGTGTAGCCATTGCCCGCTTTAAAATCGTTGAGTTTTTACAGTAAATTGAATTTGGTGGTTTAAGTGCCTATCCGCCTTTTGCTTACATGTGAAACTATTAGAAGAAAAGTGATTTAAGTGAGTCAGTTAACGTCAATGTCTTTTGCCGAGTGGGATCAAAAGTAAACTTTCAAGTTTGTGCACCAAAATATCTGTCTTTCTGCACGTTGTCCGGCTTGTTTTGGCTTAAAAATTCTAATTTTAATTGTAGACCTTGTTTATTAACTGTTGTTCATGTTCTATGCTTTTCCGCATTTTACAATTTTTAATGAAGGTGTTCTGAGTTTTTATGTGTTTTTCCTTGTCGCGAAGTGAGAACTCAATTAATTGAAGATAAATTTAACTCTAATGGAATTTGAGGAAATAATTTTAAGTGAAATGCAGCAAAAAATATGTATAATTGAACAGGCAGAACAAGGAAGTCACGTGGTGACCACATCACATTTTTAAAAAGAAGGATAAGGAAGCAGTCCTTATTTCACGAGCATATTTATTTCATATTGTTAGGTACGAACATATTGTTGCGAAAACGTTCGCTAAATTCCATATTTATCGATATCCGAATGAAACTCGTGAATTTTCTAACTTCCTGGAGGACAGTTAATCGTCGCAATTCCAGGAAATCTGCATTCTCATTTCTCTTCATTTCAGAATGTGTTGATACTTATTCGAGTTCTATCAAATAGAGAAAAGAATTCAAAAGACGTGAATATTCATAAGCACGATTCGAATCGAAAATTCTGTTCCTGGCAAGAACCTGATGGACAAATATAAGAGGTCTCGATAAATGCCTTAAGAATCAGTTTCAACCCAGCCAATTACGAGCTCAGGAATTCATATTTCGACTGAGCTCCCATATCGTGTAACCGCCTATAATGAAATATCTTTGCTTCTTAGCCCTTTCACGGATCGTTCGGAAAAAGAAGAAAATACGAGCTGTGCAAATGGGTGTCAAGAGGCCAGAAATTATTAATACTTCGAAAGAATACTTTATCAATGAAAATAGCATATTCTAGGCAGAGTTTGTAGATACATTAGGTTTTGTTTTAAAGCAGGAGAGATGACAAATGAGAAATGCTCTCGACGAGAATGGAACCAAGGACCTCTCGAATACGCGCCGAGTATTCTGACCACTACACCATCTAGGTGTGCGAAGAAGGCAGGAGAAATGCCTTATATACCCCCCTTTTATAGGGCCGGCAAATCCTGGTGGTGAAGAATCACCATTCACCACTTTTTGGGTTCGGACGCCACTTGTAAGCCATTAGGTATTTTTGGAGGCAGAAGACCTGACAAATGGACAATGCCTTGCCGGGAATCGAACCACGGACCTTTCGAATACACACGAGCGTGCTGACCAGTACACCACGAAGGCCTGTGAAAAGGGCTGGAGAAATACCTTATAAATTAACTGATTAACAGCATGGAAAAAGTTAGAAAGTACAGGAAGGATCATCACCCAAAACTGCATATCCAGCCAGACTGCAGATCAGCATTGCAAGCTATTAAACCACCCAACCAATTTGCCCCATATTAAATGAAATTACACCTAATTTTAAGAAGTGGCAAACACAGCACATTATTATTTCATGGATCAAATCATGGAAACAAACAAGCAGATAAACATGGAAAAGAATCTGCGGAGCCCAAAGCGACATAGTATACATACCACGGCTAAGAAATCATCTCATTGCCAATCTGCAACAAAAAGTAGTTAGATCATGGCAGCCGGAGTGGAATATCATGCAAAAGAGAAGGAAGACTTTATACACATTTCAAACTGTGAAAGCAAAAGGCAAATATCTACTCCAAATTAGATTGGATTTTATTAGGGCGTGAACCATTTCCTACCAACCTTTACACCAATAGCATTTTATCAAGAGCTACCGCCCCTGTGGTGAATTAAGAAATGGTCCGTAATTATGTATTCAGATAACCTGTTGTTTAAATACTCTGATGTACCTACAAGCGTGTATTAATATCCTGTAGACCCTACTAGAATGGAAACGAGTTACGGCTTAATTGGATATAAAATACAAAGTCTACAGAAGGTTAAAAAAACCCTTTTATTTGAATCTTAAATTAACAGAGCTCTTTTTAAGAAATTAAATTGACTTGAGATAACGTTAAATTCAAACGCAGATATCGCAGTACGAGACTGTGCATCAGACAGACTACTCAAGCTAGCTGAAGACATTTAACGGCGCGTATTTCAAACGTCGGCTGCGGGGACGATAAAGCCGGAATACAAATTAGGCAGAGCTGGCAAGACGCGATTGCCAGCAGCTCTTGTAAGGTTTTAGTTTAAACTAACAAAGTTTTATGTTAATTTTTTCTTTCCTGTAAGTTCTTATTTCAACTTCCCGTTAGAATGAGCGCGCGTTTCAGCTTTATGCTAATATGAAGTGGAGCCAAGTTTGTATTTAAAGGTTAGCGAGGAACTTCTCGGTGTGAGAGAGCTTTTAGTCTCAGATCACTGCGACGTCCACCTGACTAGCTAGTATTTAAATTCTAAGCCTTAGCGCTGTTACGTTATTACTTATTGAAATAATGTAAGTGCGTTAGTATTAGCTAAATGTTGCTACGCACCATTGATCGTTCAGTATAGAGACCAACCTCGCGTTCATAGCTCTGTGAGCAACAACTACTTAATTTCTATTTAACTTTACTTTAAATTATTTGATTGTTCAAGTTAGACCCAAGTGCGGTCATTATTTTCTGTTATCCCTCCCGAGTTGGGAAGTGGCTGTAAATAATAGTGGTTTAATAAAAGAGGATTTTAAATCCTTCTTACTTGCAGTTATTCTACCACTTAACCACAGTATTCTACCACAAAACATAGCTGCATTCAGTTCCCTGTTCAAGATAGGACTTTAGCTACTTCACGATATGTTCGCCAAGAGTATACACAGAACACTCAGTCCTGACACTCTGACTATAAACATTCAAACCCTTAAATGCGCAATCAACTGATTTGCTTTTTAGTGAGGATCGCAGAAATGCTGAACTGACAATAATTACAGTAATATGTTAATTAACATGATATCGTAATAAGTAACAATTTTAAATTCGCCATCTGTCACAGATATCTCCAAAATATATAGCCTTCTCATGAAAGGAAAATAATGTCCAAGAAACATCATCAAAATAAAAAATGTGTTAGCAAATCTAAGTTCATATCATCCATGATGAAATTTTCCTTCCTGATGAAACCTGTGGAGTCGTTAAGTTATTCAGATGCTGGTAACATGAAAAATGAGCAATGTCCTTACCGGGACTCGAATTTAGACTTCTCGAATACGCTCCAAGTGTGCTACTGTTACACCACGAAGGCATACAGAAAGGAGGGAGAAAATACCTTATATACTATCCCTTTCAAATTCCCAGTGGCTTAAGTCGCCAAATCCTGGTGAAGAAGAATCATCATCCACCACCTTTCCAGTTCGGGTTCCACTGTAGAGTCATTAGGCTATTTTGATGCTGTGAAAAATGAGCAATGCCCTCGCCGAAACTCGAAACTGAACCTCTGGAATGTGCGCCGAGTGTGCTACCGTTACACCACGAAGACAAGCAGAAAGGAGGAACTACCTAATAAACCTTCCAAAACGCTATAGTTTCTTTTTCTTTTTTTTCTCTTTCTGCTTCAGGGTTTTCGCTAGCAAAAAATACATTAAATCATTAGTTTTCAACTTACAGTAACTATAATAATAATTTAATTAACATAAAATCCTAATAAGACAGGATTTGTCGCCCAGACGGTATAGAGGTTAGGAGAGCCTACTACTGTACCGTAGGACCACCCGGGTTCGAATACCTGGAGAAGACGTGGATGTTTATAAATGTATAGTGTCCGCGCGGCATAGGAGCGCTCTAACTATGCGGCGAATCGAAAGTCCTCTCTTGATGTTTGGTGGAAGGGCACTCAGACCCTCCCCGCCCGGGATGTTCTCCCTCAAAATTAAGTTGGGAAATAGAAGTCCAACCTCTTTTTGGAGTAGACTCTGGCAACCATTCTCCCATTATGATATGGGCACATCAAAACCACAAGAAGGAAATACTTTTACGTTCGTCATCCCTCACAGATATCTCGAAAATATATAACCTTTCTCGTGAAAGGGTAAGAACACCGAGAAAAGTTCATAAAAATAATAAATACGGTAGCAAACCTAGGCACAAGTTTCCTATTATCCCTTATAAGGTATATCTCCCGCTTTCGTAGCGTGCCTTCGTGGTGTAATGGTCAGCACACTGAGCCGGAATTTCAGAGGTCCGTGGTTCGATTCCCGGCGAAGGCCTTGCATATTTTTCACGTTTCCTGCCTCAAAAATACCTAATGTCTCTACACCCTGATGAAACTTTTTCTCGTATAAACGAAACTTCCAGCGCGCAAACAGTTTCTTTTTGCTCTTGCTATTTTGCTTAAGCTCTTTTGCACGCATAAAATACATTGAATCATTAGTTTTCATTTTACAAGTTCTTCTGTAAAACTACATTCTCTGTATAAGCTACATTGATGAAGGTAATTCATTACAAACATTGCATCATCAAAACTGCAAGTGCTACTTATTTACTCTGCATTCTTTCTCTCAAATTCGCTCATACTGGAGAAACATTACACCTTGTACTGATACTGGGAAAGTACTGCATCTTTGAAAAGAACCTTAACTCACAGAAAGTTGTAATCAAAGGACAGCTCCTCTTGACCTCACGGCGAAGCATTCGTCCTCGCGCCTGCTCGCAGCTAATTTCAATGAATTACGTGAGTGAACATTATCAGATTCCACACATATCGTCTGGGTCACTTTAATTATACAGAGGCTGTTCGCAAATTTCTTAGACGATGTATATTGTATTCACAAAACTAAATTACATAAAATTCTTGTGTTTTAAATGCTCTGTTTGACATCCCTTATTCTGAACTATCTTTCGACACCGCAATTTCCAGGATAATAATGCCTTTTGAAGTGTCAGAAGAGGTATTCTATCCCATTCCTCCCGAACAGCTTTCCAGAGTCCAGTTAGGGTTTTGGGACAACGTTTGGATAATGCAGTTTTTAAAAGTCCGAAAGCACAAAAATCCATAGGTGACACGTCGGGAGATTGAGTAGGGATATTAGTGAAGGGTATCGCCTTGATACCAGATTTTTGTTCCATTTCTTTTAGGAAATTTACAGTGGATTTTGATGTGTGACTGCTAGCTTTGTCCCGATGGAGTCTCACAGATGGATGTCACTGTGGGTAAAGCGATGGTATTTCGTTCAGAAAAATTGGCGATAAAATATGTTCCTGATAGTATTTGGTGTTAATCTTGACTTTTTTTGCACTCTCTTTATTATTAACTTGTCATTATGAGAAAAATCAGCAACGATCATGAATCCCTTAGAAAAACTTTCTTTCGATTCTTTGAACCATGTACTTAAATTTGTTTCTTCCCTTTTATGATAATAATTGGCTCTTTTTTTGTTACAATCATTTAAATACACCCAAGCTTCATCTATTGTGACAATTGTTTTCCATTTTTCTTTGGATAAGTGTTTATCATATGGAATTCTGCAGCGTGTCCTGCGTCGAGCGATGTGCTTTGGAAGATCGACGTTTATCATTTTGTTTACAGTGGACACCGAGCGTTTTAATGATATTACAACTGTCCTTTGACTAGGGGGATTTTCTTTTAACATTAAACAACGTACCTTTGCAATAGTCGAAGATGTCCGTTTTTTCCTTGGATACTTATTTGGAATTTTTGTCCCACTCGAGGCTCCAATTTGACGTTTTTTTCCTTTTTTGTTGATGATATTACCTATCGACGCTTTAGATATCACAAAACCATGACTCTCACATCGTTTTTGGATGACGGAGTATACATATTTCTCTTCGGAAAGAGCGTCAATGTACCCTTCGAAACACTGCTTCGTTAAATTCGCCATTTTGAATAAAAACGAAACTTTCAAGCCACAGACAATAATTTTGACTTTTTAAAACATGGTACAATTGCAATTATTTCTTTTGCAGCAAACGATTTTTTATTACCGCTTACCAAAATTGTTAAAAATTGTGCGAACAGCCTCTGTAAACGCCCTGAAGAATAACATGCTACAGTAGCTCACCTAAATTACAGTTATATTCGTTACGAAATTTGCAAATACATATTTTCAGTAAAAGAAATATATTGTTACGAATTTTGTACTTAGATAAGTAATTTTAGTCGAATTGTACGTGAAATTGTTGTATTTCATTTGCAGCATGATATATCTAAAGAGTAGGTGTTCTGGAAAATTAAGAATACAAGGGCAAAGGCATTTAACAAGCGACAAGTGACGGAGGACGCGAGCACGCCCCGTAATTGCTCGGAACAGTGTTCTTTCAATAGACAACAAGTTACTCATTTATTTACATAACCATGTTGCGTCCCATTTTCACCTATGCCTGTCCTGTTTGGGGCTACGCATGCAAAAGGTCTATAAATACAATTAAAATTGCTCCAAATCTTGTTTTAAGAGAAGGGGTGAAACTGTTGATGGTTCGTTTGAAATGCGGCAGTCCACCGTGAACTCAGAATTAATGAAACTATCGTATATATGGCCAAATTGGCAGAAAAATTCTACCGGAAAATTCCGGATGTTAAAATAGCACAATTCCTATTCTTACTTATGATTTAAATGCCTCGACTAATAGAAAGCGGCCCAGGGCTGTACTTAGACATCTCGCTTAATTAAATAGTTACCATCTTATTTATATGTATTATGACAAGCATTCACATGATCACTTTGCTTTTGCATTTTCTTTGGCTCATCGTATTACATATTTGATTAGGAGAATTGCTACTGTATGAACCAAAGTATTATTGCATGGCATTTCATACAGTTAATTAATTTTTTAAGTTAACGATTTTTAAACAATTTGGCACTTCTTTAAACCTGCTTACTCAGTTAACTATTGCACGCGCCTGCACATGGTTTTTCTTTTGCCTATTTTGGTACACCAGCAGTACAGTCTCTGTCGGTTTATCTCACCATCTCCGGAGGAAGTTACAACGAATTTACAGAACTTTAAGATTATGCTGTATAATGCTTATTCGCGATAACTACATGATCATCTGAGAATGAGTATTATGGAACTCTATGTGCTCGAAAATCGTCAAATTCCTTGCTACACTGGGATAGCGATGTTTTTCGCGGGTACTCGTTTCTGCGTCGTTGCGCCTGAACCGAGGACGCGAGCACCACCCCTCTACCATAGCGCTTAATTGATATAGCGCCGCATCCCCCTTGTTTAGAAACCACATGATGGCATGGGGAAGGATGAGAGGCCACACGAACCCCTCACACCATTTGCCGATTTAAAATACAACGCCATACAAGGACCATGGCAGATGTACATTGCCATACAATAATACTTTGGTTCATACAGCATGTTACAATTGAGTTACATATTAAATATTACATATAATGGCATATTACAAAGAAGGTACATAGTACATCATCTTACATATACAAAGACATATACAGTTAAAATATATATATTACATTACATTAATTCTGATTACGTGCATGAGAATATTTGAGATGTAGAAAATTATATCAAGATTTACATGTAATCCAAGGGCAACGTTACGTTACATTAGTTTGTATTTCTTACAACAGAGCTTAAGACAGGTAAATTATGCGTACATTGTACATTACATACACTATATTGGTATCTCGATAATTTAGCGAGATATCGCAAAGCTGACATCGGGTTTGACGACTGATTTCGCCGCCAAATTTGGAAGGAAATCACCAGAATTCGCCAAATTTTGTTGGCCATTTGGCGATATTTTGTTTCTGTCGCAGAAATATGTATTGAAATTGAATAAATAAAATTGATAGCTGTGTTAGCTGTAACCGTAATTCCACGCTCGTATTGCTTTTCAGTAATTTTGAGAAGCAGAATGTTCTAGAAGTATCTCGGGGGTCGGTTCAAAAATTTATTTTATCTATTTAAGGCCGAACAGTGACCATGTGCTTTCAGTTGCTTAGTTATTGTTGCGACTTGTTAGTTCTGCGTGAACTGAGGTATCAGAGTTAGCTTTCTGTTCGCATGCGCTTTGCATTGCGTTGTGTTTAATGTACTTAGTAGTTTGATGTGTAACTACTGATTATACTCTGTGATATTATTATGAATCCTGTGCGAGTATTTTTGCTGACATTTCTGGAACTTTGAAGTGTTTATTTTGATAAAATAAATTTTTGTGTCCATTCAGTCTGTTACGAACCTGTACGCATGCAGCAGCCTCATTTAGTTGTAAAAAGTTCGTGAATCCATTCCTTAATCGCGATAAAATCCGCTGAAGTTGAATTATCTATAAATTTTAATTCTCAAAAACGATTTCTGTAGTACTTTTCTCTACTTGCATGTTTTAATTGAATTAAATGTGATTCATTCCTACGATAAAGTTTATTATCGATTATCTTTACAAGTCTTCTCTTCACTTCATTCGCTCTCTAAAAAATTTCTAAATATCTGGGGAACCGAAATTTGGCGAAATTACATCGAAATTGTGGAAATAAAAGCGCCAAATTCCTTATCCAAAATCTTGGAGACCTGCAGACCGAAAATGAGGCTCGATCCATCTTCAAATCCTATTAACTTCAGAGAACAAGCGTGACTTTAATCGCCCCCCCGGCTTGTTTCTGTCTGCATCCCCTTTTCTCTAGAGAAAGCGGCCATTTGTTGCACGTGCGCCGCTTCCAGCATTTGTTGCCACATTACGTAAACGAAAATTTAAAATGTTTTCTCTTTTCTCCAGATATTGATGATGTTGTGGAAGGAGTACACTACGGTTGGTCATTTACTTGAAGGATCCTCTATTTTCTCCTGCCTGGGTTTTACCCACTCTTAATAAATGGTTGTAATTTCGGCCGGATGCGGTGTGTGCATCTTTCTCCGATTTCGAGCAAGGGTTACTCCTAAAAACGGCTCAATTTATCCAAGACGTACACCACAGTTCGGACAGAGATTCATGGCCGGACTTCTGAAAATCGTTTTCTTGCACACACCGGGTTCTTTATTTGAGATTTAGTTGGGCCATAAGTAGTCGCGTAAGTGAAATTGATTAGCACTTAAATACAAGGTTCGCCTAAAAGAAATGGACTGTTTCAAAGTAGTTTTAGTTGCTCGTTTCCGTACCAGGTTTGAAATATTTACACGATTAGAAAAATGTGTTCTGAAGTTTACACGGGTATGTTACAAACGCTGTATATTTTACACTTTCTCAGCAGGACAGTTCTCAATGTGATAGTCAAACTTCTCTCTAACACATCTTCGCACACCCATGATAGCTATCGCAATAGCTGTTGTGACAAGTTGTTTAAGACAGTCCAAACTTACTGGAAAGGTAGGAATAAAGACATCAATAGAAGTTGTTACATGGTTGTAAGTCCTGACATATTGACGGCCATCTTCTGCTCGGTTAAGTAACCATTCTTAGGTTGAGGAAGATTTTTGTCTGTCGTTCACGTGGACGCTGTACAACTATAACAAAGTTATTTTGCATATTGAACCACAGAAAGTTATTTTAGCTAATTTTTTGCCACATATTTCGACCCAGTTCAAGAGATTTCGTATTAAACTGATGTCACGGCAAAGAAAGGCAGCGAAACTGAAGTTAATAACGAAAAAAGATATCAAAAATTGCTTCAAAATGTGACAAGAACGTTGGGATGTGTTCGAAATGAGGGCTGTTTACGCAATTGAACTTAGAATAATGGCGCTGAAATTTGTAATATTAATCTTTCGGAAATGAGGAATATATGTTCTTACAGTAATATATAATTTTATTTAAATAATCTACCAATATGGAAATGAGGGATATTGGTGACACTGACATGAGGGATGTTAGGAGTCCGAAATGAGAGATATATGCATTTACTGGAATTATTAATTTTATTTAAATAATCACTCTATATGGAAATGAAGGATATTAATTGCTCGAAATAGGAGATACATGTCTTTACTATTACAGGAAAGACATTTATCCCTCATTTCGAGAGATTAATTTTATTTAAGTAACCATCCTATGTGGAAATGAGAAACATAAATAATTTGAAAGAAGTATATGTCTTTACTGGAATGATTAATTTTATTTAAATAATCACTCCAGGTGGAAATTAGGGATAATAATGGTTCGAAATCAGGATTATATGTTTTTACTGGGATGACTAATTTTATTTAAATAATCACTCTATATGGAAATGAGGGATAGTTCGAAATGAGGAATATATGTCTTTACAGGGATGATTAACTTTATTTATATATTCACTGTAGGTGGAAATGAGAAATACAAATTTCATTGAAATGAGGGATAATAATGGTTCGAAATGAGGATTATATGTTTTTACTGGGATGACTAATTTTATTTAAATAATCACTCTATATGTAAATGAAGCGTACAAATTGCTCAAAATGGGGGATATATGTCTTACGGGGATATAGTATTTACTGTAAGAAAAGACATATATCCTCCATTTAGAGCCATTAATGTTATTTAATAATCCTCCTATGTGGAAATGAGGAATAAATTTGTTTGAAATAAGGGCATATGTATTTATTGGAATGACTAATTTCATTTTAATAATCACACTGCATGGAAATGAGGGATATCAATGGCATTGAATTGAGAGTAATGGTATTGAAATGAGCTATGCTATTAGTTCGAGATGTGGGAATATATGCCTTCACTGTAATAATTATTTTTTATTTAAATAATCACTGTATCTTTCGATTAAGCTGTGTATGTATTTGCATTTTAATAACTCTAAATATCTGATTAACCAAGAAGCATAAACTGTTACGCTTACCATGTGCCTTCGGAGTGTCTGGCTAGCAGTCGGAAGTTTCAGTATTCGAATCCCCAAAAGAACACTGCTCATTTTTCACTTTTCTTGTTGGAACAAATGATTCTACAAGTGTAGCCTGAACTTAAACAGACAGATGATAATTCATTACCACGTGGGTTTTGTAGTTGGGTCCCCCCTTTCAGGTCTCAATTTAAGAGGTATTTTCTACCTTCTTACCACATCCATTTGTAGCGTAACTGAAAGCACATCCTTTTTTCAATCGAAAGATCCTTAGTTGGATTCCTAGGACTAGAGCACTTCCCATTTCTCCAACTTCCAAAGGGTCCTAATAACTCTACAAGTGTAAGAGAGCTTTGGTTACATAGTGTTAACTCTCCAGGAGACGCTGGGCACACTTCGAGCAATTTTGTTTGCCCTGCTTCCTTCAAACGTCGTCACTCCTTCTCCATGCAGTTAGCTTCCCATCTTCTAGTGCCACTGACAGTTGTAACATCAGTCGGTGAACATATTTCGTTATTTCCAGTTGACAGCTGAAGTCATTAGGCTTATTGCGCCCCACTAAGTTGCAGTTGGACAAGTAAGATTTCTGTGATGTTTTTAATGCTGTGTCACATTTTCGGTTAGCAATTTCATACAATAAAATAAGAAACACATAAAAAAATCTGAAAGGTTTCAGATTTTAAATTACGTCCAAAGGGGCGTTTTTTGAACATTTTGTATGTTACTTTTATTTATTGAATATCATGTTCTTCGCATTTAAACCATAAAATTCAGTTAAAGAACAATATCGCAAAATAATTTTAAATTGAGCATATCTTTAGAATTTCCTACACACGCGCTGCAGATAAAAATGTTTTTTTTCTGTACAACGTTGCCATGGCCCGCTTCGAAATCCTCGAGTTTGTTCATCAAAAATTCGTTAAAGTTTTACAAAGTATGAAATCATTAATAAAACAAATTCCAAATTTCATTTTGGTCTTCCAGATGCCTGTATTCGCAGCAGGATGACGGCATTCGAAATTCGGTGGCTTTAGGTACCGTTGTTTTATCACAATGCGAGAAACATACATACATTTATGCACATTCTTCATTATTTAATTTCTTTAAATATAACACAGGGCTGCAATATTTTGTGGCAACAGTTTGAAAAGTGGTACAGACTTTTAATTTTTCCGACGCAAAATCGCAAAACGAAAACAATAGTCATTCAGGGACAAAGCCCCTTTGGACTAATAATTTATGATTATCTACAAAACTGAGTACAGTTTTGGACTGTGGCTTTTCAAGCACATTGCGCCTGATCATGACATGGATACTAAAATTTTTTAGCAATGTAAAATATTGCTTATTACAAAATTTCACAAAGACATTTTCGCGATGACATTATAAATATCTGTTTGATTCAGGCTTCAGAATGTAAAAAAAAAGAAAAATGTTTGATTTGAGAAACCCTCGAGACATTAAAGAAATTCACCGTTTATTGGAGATATCAGATGAATATGATGAGGATGCAAAGATGAAGATCTTGTTGTCCAAAGCTATATTGATCTAGAAGATTGTGTAAAGGAATCACATGTGAAGACGAATTACAGACAAAACCAAGAGGGAAGCGAAAAAAACAACATGGAAGCAAATGCTGACATTTATTTAGTGCAAAGCCAGACTACAACACTGCAATTATTTTGGCTTCAGTAGTGAAGGTAAGGTTTGGGTGTTTTACGTTCCACGAAAAACAAAATTTTTCTTCTTGTTTCATCCTTGCATGTTGACCAGTAGTCATCCAGCAGTTTCATCCAGTTTCATCCTTGCATGATTCGCAGTAGAAAGCTATTGATCTTTCTACTGCGAAAATCAGAAACGAGAAATAATCAGTTTCTACAATGAACCTAAGTTAGGATTTGATATTGCAGAAAAAATGTCCAGTTCGTATAATGTGTCTCGGAATGTAAAACGGTAGCCTTTTTTACTTCCTTGTACGAAGTAAAAAGGAAGTATTGTAATCGCGAAAAATTTCGGGTACTATATCTCAACGTCAATATCTATTGTGACCGCCATCGAATAAAATTTAACGATGTATTTGAGTGACATTCGTACGTAAGAAGAACATAAAAGGATTCTCTTTCCTGAAAGAAATTATGAAACTGATTTAAAATGGATTCTGAACAGATTTTTTCGTGGCTTCTGTGCGTAGGTACGCATGTACGTACGTACGTACGTATGTATGCATGCATCTCGTATAACTCAAAAACGGTTAGCCTCAGAACGTTGAAATTTTGAGAATAGGACTGCTATAACATATAAATGTGCACCTCCTATTTTTGTTGCAATCGGCAGCACCAAAAGTATATAAATTTATGTATATATAATATCAACTCTGTTACTCGGCTCAGCGAGCTCAGTTTTCTATTCTTATGTGTTGGTAAATTTTGGATTTTTGTTGCTTTAAAAGTGATTGAATTATGTTGTTCGTATCATCCGGTTAAGGTTTTTATGACTGTTAAACTCCACCCGTTTTTAGTAAATCTGCATGCAAGATTTATAGAATTATCAACTATTTAAAAGTTGCTATTAAACTATTTAAAAGTGCGAGTAAGCCTAATCATTTTTCTTATGGCGGACGTAT
This sequence comes from Stegodyphus mimosarum, assembly GCA_000611955.2. NCBI lineage: Eukaryota > Metazoa > Arthropoda > Arachnida > Araneae > Eresidae > Stegodyphus > Stegodyphus mimosarum. The sequence continues at coordinate 619,566 of KK119841.1, forward strand.
TTGTTTACATTTGAAACTTAGCAGAATATTGGATTTATTGCCAATCTAGAGAAATTAAGCTTCGTAACAACAAAGATAACGCCTTCTTTTATTATTGCCAATTAAATCATGCTTAATCCATTCTGCAATTTATTCGAGGAAATAAGTGTTTAAGATTTACTTCGTAATTTTTAATATAGATATTGTGAGTTTTTATGCATTTTTGCCTTATCGCGACGTGAGAACTGAATTAATTGAATCAGAAATACTGAATCGTCTATGGAAAACTGTTTCTTTTTTGGTTTTTTTAATTTCTTTTACACATCGTTTTAGATTTATTATAGTGTTTGAATAGAACATGTGGCAACGATTAGGTAATTATCCAGATGATATACGTAATTTTTGTGCATTCTGATGAGTTCTAAAATAAATGAGATGTAATGCTGTTAAGTGTCGCTGTGGTAACAAATATAGTGAATTTTTAAGGGTGCAATTATTCTATTGTGATTTATGCTGTATCGATGAAGTAGATTTAATTCAATAAAATAAGCTTAAATGAAATGCAGTAAAATTGCGTATAATTTAATATTCCGTACAAGGAAGTCATGTGATGTACACATCAGATTTTTTACAATGTTAAACACTTGAATCAATTCCCAGATCATACGTGTAGGTAATGAGTACGCAGGTCTTAAAAGAAGGTTGCTCATAAAACAACTCTCTAATGAACTTGTGCTTGGACAACTTGCTCAGTACACTTACAACAAAAATTAAAGGATACTCTCCCAATCAACAATCAAGAACAACAACATCAAAATTACGATGAGCCATAAATTCCTCCAAAAAGACGCAAATGTGAAACACGCTATTTGGAGACTTGTAAGAGAAAATTAAGGTAAGTGCAAAAAGTGTTACACAGCAACCTGCCTCGCGTATGCTGTTTTCTTGTGTCCTCCGCACTGTAAGAGAGAAGTAGAAGGACAGGTATTGCGTAATGAATCAGATGAGAGAGAGAATATACTTTGTAAGGTTTTAGTTTAAACTAACAAAGTTTTATGTTAATTTCTCCTTCCTGTGAACTCTTATTTCAATTTCCCATTAGAATGGGCACGCGTTTCAGCTTTGTGCTAATTTGAAGTGGAGCCAAGTTTGGTATTTAAAGGTTAGCAAAGAACTTTTCAATGTGTGAGGGAGTTTTAGTCTCGGATCACTGCGGCTCTGTTCGACTTTCGCCTGACTAGCTAGTATTTAAGTTCTAAGCCTTAGCGCTGTTACCTTCATACTTATTGGAGTAGTCTAAGTGCGTTAGTATTAGCCAAATCCTGCTACGCACCATTGATAGTTTAGCATAGAGGCTAACCTCACGTTTATAGCTCTGAGAACAACGACTACTTATTTTTTATACTCAACTTTATTTTAAATTATTTGATTGTTCACTTTAGACCCAAGTTCGGTCAGTATTTTCCGTTATCCCTTCTGAGTTGGGAAGTGGCTGTAAATAGTGTTTTAATAAAAGGGTAATTTTTAACCCTTCTTACGTGCAGTTATTCTACCATTTAACCACAGTTATTCTATCACAGAACATAGCTGCATTCAGTTCCCTGTTCGAGATCAGGACTTTGACACGGTTACGAGAGTGTTCGCCAAAGGTATGCATAGAACACTCAGTCCTGATAACTTATGTTCTTTTAATTAAATTTAAATCTGTAAGTAGTCTTGTACAAAAACTTTATAAAGGTTATTTTGCAATAGTTGTTTAATATAAATTATTTCCTTTTAAGACTATAAAAAATGTTTTATTGTCCCTTAAGTATTTTTATAACTTGTGGAAGTTTAATAATAGCATTTGAGTTTTGCAAAAAAAAAAAAACACTTTTTATCTATAAACATATTTAGTAAATCAAGAAGTGTCTCTCAGACTCAGTGCAACCGAACGTGTTCCGAAACATATTGCACCCGACAGAGTGTTAAATTTCAGCATAGTGTAAAGTAACAGAATAACCAAAGTTCGTCGGAGGTCACAAATATCAGTTACCATACCTGTTTTCAAACTCTAACTTATTTACGTATCTTTTTACAGTGCAGTAATTCCCTTTTTTTTAAATGAAGGTGTTGCAAGAAAATTGCTGAGTTGTACAGCCCAAGAGAAAACAAAATCTGAACGCTTTATTTAAATTTAAAGTTAAGCATTGAAACTCCAAGGAAACTCGTTTCATTTTCACGGTTCGCGAATCTTCTTACTCAACCCTTCTGTCATAAACTTTCACCAAAACCTATTCCTCCCGTCTTCAAGGCATTTTAGCATTGCCTTCCCAATAAATGGAATATATCTTTTCTTAAGCAATATTTATAAATTTTAATGAAAATTTTGAGAAGAATATTTCTTGCCATGGAAATATTTTTGCTTTTGTTCCGAATTAGCATTTGTTCAGAAAACGTTCAAAAACAAGTTTTTAAGGATTTCACTTTCTGAACAAATTATTTTGTTTGCCTACTATAAAACTGCCTCAGACGATCCTAAATTCTGTAAGTGTTTTGCAAAGCATAAAACTGGACTTCCACATACAATTGCGTTTGCAAGCAAAACATTTTATACGTAGCCCAGGAATGCATGCGAAACTTGATCTAAATTTTACAAAATATGTAACTAATAGAAATTCTAAAAACTAAAAATGAGCTCATTTTTAAAAAATCAGCTTCCGGTGTACGTCATGTTTTAAGCTGGCAGGTTTATATATAGGATACCTACTTAAATCTGGTGCGCCCGTTCAACTGCTGAACAGCTGTAGCTGTAATTATAATAGAAGTGTCTAGGTATAATAAAGCGGCTATGCGCTACTAGGTGAGGCCGCTTATAGCGCCACGTGGTGGAGTACGGCGGAGTTAGCATTCTTATCACGAAAAGAATATTAGACAGGGAGGAAAAAGTGAATTTCAAAGTTATTCACCATCATTGTTTAACGAAAAGACGCCTCGTGGACATGAATGTTAAGAATAGAACATTTTAAACGCGCATTTGTTGCTTCCCGATTTCCTACACTGTGACTTGATGAAATGATATTAAAAAAATAAACAACTAGTTATCAGACTATAACTACATATCCTATCTTCAGACTTCACTCAGTCAGTCAATGCACATCTGGAAACTCGTTAGAGCTTCTTTACGTTGCTCAAGCTGTAGGTTAGCAGGTGAGGGTGGCAAGTTTGGACAAGCATCAGTAATACGTCGGTGATGGTCTTCCAGTGTTTGCGGAGGGGTAGCATATGCCTGGTGTTTGAGGTATCCCCACAGGAAAAAAAACCCATTGAATTCGGTCAGGTGAATGTGGAGGCTACTACTCGAAACAACCATACCCAAATCATACTTTCTCTGAATTTTTCCATCAGATACTGCCCCTGTAGTGATCTCAGGAGTGCAGTCATGTTGGAAGCGTCCATTCCGGTGTAGAAGCAATGGCAGGTTCTCAACAAAATCGAGTATTACGTCTTTCAGAAGCTCTAAATATCGTGAAGCCGTTAACATACCCTGGGAAAATATTAGACCGATTAACCTGTTATTATTAATTCCACACCAAACATTAATCGAAAACAGTATTTGATGTCAATACTCGGCAAAACATGAGATGTTTTCCAGCTCCCAGTATTTGATGTTCTGTCTATTGTATATTTCATTCCGGAATAACATGCCTCAACTCTCTACACTATATCTTTCAAGAATATTGGCTGGACATCTGTCTGATTATGACGAAGTTGCACCATGCTAAACGTCTCTTGGCATCCTCATCCTGTAATGACTGATGAGGTGTCTGATGAGGTGATTGGCTGGAATGAATGAGCACCTAAGTCGTTTAGGATTTCCCAAACACGACTTTTTGAGAGGTCAGAATTTTCACTTATCTTTCCTACTCCCTCTGAGGCATAGGATAACACATTTTCCAGTTGTATTTTCCGCTGCACTTCAGCTAGCCTGTCAGATCGATGTCTGCTAAACATGCTGCATATCTTATTTAAACGTTTCACAACCGGTAGGGTGGTTTTGCATGAAGGATACGGGCCTGTAGGAAACAGCTGCCGATACATACAACCGCGATGCGGATCGTGCCTATCGCTCAGAATCATTTCACAATAATCACTTTTTAAAAATTACTCCATGACCATCAGCTTGAACATACAACCTCGCAGATATCTCTTTTGTAGTTGTCTCAGGTAAACAGGTGTGACGTTTCATATACTATTTGCATAATAATGCACAAATTTCGCAGACCAAGCTCAAGTTGTTGAGTTGATGCGTTTTGCGACACGATTGTGTACGATCTGCATATTGTCAACTATATTTATAAAGGCAATCAGCACAAGAACTCACCCCGCAAGGTTTGAACCACAGTCCTCTCGATTGTGAATTAGGAGCAATACCAGTGTGCCCGATGCAGCCTTGTTTTTTCGTCCGGAAGATAATCACTTCATCTTTCAATCAAATTTCGTTACGTCATAGTTTCGGAAATCGCGAAGAAACAAATGTGTTCTTTCAGCGTTCTGTTTTTAGCATTCTTATCCTCAAGGTGTCTTTTCTACTAAATCGATGACGCTGTACATACAACTTTATAATTAAATTTTTTTCTTCTTATGTTGTACGTTTTCCGAGATATGAACTCTAACGAGGTTTTTAGCGAGTGGTGCTGTGAACAGTCTCATCGTGTAACGCATAGCCACTTTACTATGCTTAGACACCATTTTATGAATATACCTGCAACCGTTCGACAATGATTTGGGTGATACCGCACTTTAGTGGACACTCTGTATATATATAGATATATGTGATGATTTCGATGAGCATAGAAGGAGGAATTAGCTTGCAGTCGTCGTAGCTGAGCGTGAAGGCTTACAGATGAAGATTACAAAACATGAGCTTGAAGAATTTGCAGTTTTTATTTTCACATATATAAAATCATCTCCATTGATGTTTATCCAATCATGATGAAATCCGATACATTTCTATGGTTCGATCATAATGAAAGATGATTAATTGCTACTTTCATTGATTTTTAGAATTAAGACAGAGGAGACGGGAAAGCAAAACGAGGCGTTATTACCAAAGTGGAAGCTAGCAGAAGAAGTGAATGACGTAATTAGTTCTTCAAAGTATTTATACCAGAGTAGGTGTGATTCTAGAGACAAGCTATGATTGGTTAATATTAGTTTTGGTTTGCACTTTTCAAGCAGCACTACGTAACGTCGAAAGATCTCGAACTGGGGAGAACAGATGAATTAAGAGGGAGATCACCAAATTTAGAATGTTACTTTTAAGATCGCCAATTAGGTTTTAAAGCAGCTATCGTATTTTCTTATATCTTACACACACACACTCATATATATATGTAATAATAAAAAAAAGTCAAGCGAAGGCATATTAAATCTTCATTTTTTATTTCAGCTTGTTGTGGCCACAATCAACTTGGCACATGAAATGTGCCTATTCCAAAATAGCTCACATTTTAGATTAATTTTCAGTAAGAAAGAAGAGAGTAGCAGACAGCAGTCCTAATAGACCGAAGCGTAAAGAGCAAGTACCTTACGTTCAGAGTGAAATCCCAACTCAGACTGAGTTAGTTTTGGTTTACAATGCATTTTGATTGGATAGTTAATACTTCTGTAAAATTATTATTGGTTACTTGACTTTAAGTTCCATTTACATCATCAGAATTATGTAAGTGCCATATGGCATGGATCAATCTAGAAATGACGCAATGCGTAGAGAGGTTATTATTTTTAGAATTGAGAAGAGAAATTTACGTTGTTAATTTAATCTTAGACATATTCTTTATTTTTCTTACATATTCCCCCCCCGTCAAGGAAAGAAAGGCGTAGAGACAAAGAAGCCTTTATAAAGGAAAAGCGTTAAAGCAAATGAAGAGAAATAAATTGAAAAAATGCCAATTTTGAACAAAATAATTACTTATATAATTGCAAAATATTAACTTATATAATTGTTTAAATAATATTTTAGAGTCCTTTAAAAATTCAGTCCAAACGTTTTTGTTAATTTTCAGTCCATATGATTAAATTTCTTCAGAGAAGTCTTTGTAAAGCTTTGAACACAATATATCAGAGTTGAAAAAACTTTGCACACATATTACTGATTTTGAATAATCAAAATTTCAAAATTTTCAGAACACATCTAATTTTCATTCTTATAACTTATATTTTAACATCATAAATTTGATAATAGTATTCCTAAATTTATGGTTTTACCAATATTGTCTTTCATTTGCAATTTCTGAATTTAACAAACTGAAAGGCCTCGCAATACTTCTAAACGAACATATCCATCATTAGGGCTAGCCTCTTGAGCTAACCAGTGTGTTTTGCACTGGTGGCTCAGGGTGCCTAGGCAGTTACTTGAAAAAGCCTCCGTTCCTTACATAAGGTAACTGGCCTTTGAGAACTGCACTACTACATTCCATAATAAAAAAAAGCATAATAATAATATAAAAAAATTTACACTCAATCATGAAATGAGAGCCTTCAACATTATCTTATATGAAGAGGGTAAAAGGAACAACTGTACAGAGGTAATAATAGGCCTCTGTTTCGGAACCAGTACTCCCTCAACATACTTTATACTTTACAGCAACCCATAAATTTTTAACATGCATTAACCATAATTTCATATTACTTATCTGTACTAATTTCACTTATTTTTGTATCCACTTCATTTTTAGAATAATTATAAAATTCTTATTCAAAATTTTCAACACAAATTTCAAAATATAGTTATGTTAACAACCTTCCAGAAAAATAATTAAATCTTCTTCACTAACCTCACTAAAGTATTAGAGTTCGAATTTTAATATCATTTTCATAAAACAATACTATACTTTTAAGAAGCATTGATATGTATTCAGATTTTCAATATAATAATATTGGTTAGTAATTTCAATATGATATTTTTAGGTGCACTAAATAAAATCTTTAGAAAAAATCCAGACCACAGACTTAGAAATGAGACGATGAATAAACCTTGCAAGAAAAATCCTTCCCATTTTTACTGAACTTTTTCCGCATTTGAAAAAACACCATATTTGAAAAGTGAGACACTTGAAAAGCACAGCGTTAGAAGTATAGAGATGTCGTCCCGCTATGGCCTTGAAACAGAAGAAACGAAACGCAGATCACAGCACCCGAACATCAGCGATCGTTAAGCCTGATGCCAAATCCAATGCAGAAAATATTTTTGCATTTATTAATTGATCTAATACAGCATCAATTCTAGGAATAGGTTCAGAATCAGTTTTAGTTATTTGATTAAGCTTTCTGAAATCAATACACAACCTGATTCTGGACTGCTCATCTCGCTTATAAGCTAAAGTTACAGGAGCAGCATAAGGACTATAAGAAGGTTTAATAATTCTGGCTTTTAACAATTCATCTATTTGTTTTTTAATTTCACTATTACCTTTAGGAGATGGTCTATAGGCTATTGGTAATTCGGAAGTTAATATAACTCTGGGAGGTTCAACCCTTGTACAACCAACATCATATTTACTTTTTGCAAATATATGATTATAATCATTCAACAATTTCTGTACTTTACTATCAGAGGTTTTACTATTTTCAAAATAATTACCACAATTTTTAGTACTAACATCATTTTTACATACAAAATTCCCACTATTATCAAAATATTTACTAGATTGTTTAGCACTGATATCGTTTTTACTTACATAATTATTTTGGAAAAACTTGTCTACTTTAACATTTTTACTTACCTGTTTTCCCAGCTGATACACTTCATAATTATAAAAATTCAATTGTAATTTAAATAATGAAACACATGAAAGCAATAAATAATTAAAATTTGAATCTACTACATAAAATAACACATTATTTTCTATTTTACCTACTTTACATTTTACTTTGACTATTTTTTCTATAGGAACTTGGCTAGATATTGAAAATATTTTATCATGGGATTTCACTGAAATTTCTCTAAATTTATCATCAATTTTGTTAAAAATTTTTAACGGTAAAACGTTAATTTGCGATCCCGTATCAATAATACTGGGAATGTTTTCCTGTCCAATTTGGACATTTACTTTAAAGTAATATCATTTTTTAACTTCTCTTTTAGGGACCGTGTTATAATTAATAGCAGGTAATTGTGGATATCGAATTGGCCTATACGGATACTGAGGAGGTCGGTATTGCCCTTGTTGATAATTAAAAGGTCTCACACTACTAAAACTTTGATAAGGAGTGGTTTGTACTGTCCTGGGATAACAGAACCTCGGAACAGTTTGCTTTGTAGAAAAAAATTGGTAATTACTATTTCCTAGACCATCCAACGGCATCTGAATTGGAAACAGCTTCCTAGCAAGTATAATCCAGTCTTTCGGTGTATCTATTTTTTGCACTGTTAGCAGCATTCTTTGAGACTGAGGAAGTCCTTCCGTAAGTGCATCCACCATTGTGGATTCTGTTAGTTTCAAGCTGGCTCCTAATTTCAACTTATTACGAAAATAAGCATCAATATTATTAAATTTCTCGTATTTTAAAGACACAAAATCACTAAAAGTAACAGATTCCGATGTTGTGAAGTATGTCTCGAAAATATCCTTTATGCTGTTCCAGTCTTTATCTAAACAATCACGTAAATAGAGGGCTAAAGCCTCTCCTCTAATACACTCTGAGAAAACAAATTTCTTTTCCTTTTCCGGAATGTTCTTTGCAGCACATATATACAACTAACTTCTTTAATATGCTCATCTTAGTTACATCTTAAAAGAGAATTTCTTGTTATATAGTTTTCGTTTCGAAGTGATTTTTGCTGAAATTCAAACCACAAATAGAATCGAATCAGACTGCACCATTCTCAACTCATTATCCTTTTCATATTACATCATTATCAATTGTCATTTAAAAAATTCCATTGCATTAGCTATATGGCCGTCTACCGTTGCTATATACGAGTTTTATATTCATCCATCTTGTGTGGTTTGCCTCTCCTGAATAATCTTTCAGAGATCGTCAGACATATTAATTACAGCCATTAAAATTCAGTACGCAAGTACGGTGACCAGAATCACTGAAGTTCATCAGCTCTTCAGGATAATTAAGCATCTACACAGTTTCACTAATTACCAGTTCAGGGGGGTATAATTACATGGAGATGTTTGTGCAGGTAATCCAGGATGACAATTCCTATATTCCACAAGCCTTGTTCGGAAAATTGCTCTTCCATAGTTACTTCCATATAATATAAAGAATTGCTACAAAGTCATTAAACATTTGAGGTTAGCTCGGCGCAGCAATTGTGTCATTTACAAAGAGCAATGTAGTAACTCACGATGATGAAATAACGTATCATAATGTGAATTTTTTAGATTACAGTGGTCGTTCCATTAAAGTGAAAGTTTTACAGATATGCACATTTTGTTTATTAACTCAATATGCCCATTAATCGTCAACGAAAGGCATTTTGCCAGTGAATAATGAATGGTTCGTTGTTATTTTCCATTACAAAATAAAAATGCTAAATGAAAGAGAAGGAAATCTAAAGTTTTACAGGTGACATTCATTGTAATATAATTACGTTTGATGCAATGTTCTGTAAGGTAATGTGACAAATAACGTACCTTCGCAATTAGGGAGTCTCCCTTCTCATGGAGAAAAACCTCAGCATTTTTAACTAGCTCGAAGCTGGGCGAGTGAAACTAATCGAAGGGGATTTTGGGACTGCACCCCTGCGGATATCCGTTTTCTCCTTTTGCAGCAAAAGGAGATTGCTGAGAGTTGCCTGAAAGATGCCATTGAAGTAAGATGCGTCATGAGCCAGAGAGGTTTTTGACTTTCCCTTGTTTACAAGTATTACTGTAGCGTTGTTTTGTATGCTAATTCAAACCTTGTTATAACCTAGAATTCACTTGTTAAGTTTTAAAGTAAATGTAAAAAACACAACCTGTTTTAATGTCTTCCTTCCCGAGAGCTCGGCGACGTTGCATTGTTATTACGTCCACCTTGAATGATCTCCTGGAGTAAGTAATTAGTATATCCAACTAGGAAATGGAAATCCATAGTTTAAATCCCTCACGACGCAGTTGATTAATCAGTACACAGTTGAGATCATTAGATATGTTTTTGTCTTCAGACATATTTAATGTTCTTTTACAGTTATTACTTCTCCCGCCTTCTAATATGCCTTTGTGGTGTAGCAGTTAATACACTCGACGCGTATCGAAAGGTTCGTGGTTGGAGTCCTGGTGAGGGCCTTCTCATTTTTCATGACTCCTGCTTCAAAAAAATACTAATGACTCTACAGTAGCGCCCGAACAAAAAATGATGGTGGATGATGATTCTCCACCACCAAGATTTGACGATTTGGTCCCAGTAGCCCTTTAAAAGGGGGAGTATATAAGGTATTTCCCCCGCCTTCTTAGCATGCCTTCTGGTGGATTATCATGCTTTTAAGGTCAGCTCAGTCGGCTCGTATTCGAGAGGTCGGACGTTCGAGTCCTGGCGAGGGCCTTGCTCATTTTTCACGTCTTCCTGCTTTAAAATAACCTAATGTATTTACACAGTGACATGTGAAATAAAACTCGTAGACTGAAATTCAAAAGGTTTTACAATTGGTAGATTTGTTGTCGTGCATCTTCTCAATCTCCGTTTGATAGAAATGAATATTAGCAGTCATCAGATTGCTTTATGCATATTGTCACTGTATAAATGGTCATCACGCTCAACTATTAAATGAGAGATTAGCAGTTCGAAGGAACAATGACACTTTTATAGTTCCGAAAGTATTTTTGGTGTTGACAGAGTAAAATAAATAATTACACTAAAAATATTTAAAAACTGCAATGAAACATTAATTTTAAAGACTCTATAAATGAAATTTTCTCAGAATCGACTATAAAAAGCAAGTGTTACTTCATGTATCATAATCAATCACTCTCTTATGTAGTTGATAAAAGACAACAAAGTATTTTTTAAAATATTTAATGAAAGACCAAAGTAGAGTTTAAGCATATAAACCCTTAAAACCATATTTAAGGGCTGTTTCTTAAAAACCAGAGTTTTCCACACCTTTGTCACTTTTAGCAACGTTTTAATCGTATATCGTTTTTTCTTTTGGTGACACAATTTTTTTTTACAAAATATCTAATTAAATATCTTTATTTATAAAGTTTGTGCGTTAGATTCCAGGAAGTGTGAAGCACAGGCAACGAAGTCTCAAAAATCCGAATTCGCAATTGGACTAACTGCAGTAGATATACAGTGGGTAAATAAAGTATTGGCAATCGCCTATAATTGATTATATTAGCCAACAAATATAATTGATTATATTAGCTGGACAATTTTAGCCGGACATAACGAACACCATACGCAATAAACGTACAGATCTAATGAAAATACCTACAGTGCTCGTTATATCCAGCTAAAATTGTCAAGCATTTCCTTTGTTTTTCAATATGCTTTTACACAAAATATGCAACAAAAACGTAAATTTGTATGCCGAAAAAGTATTGTCAAAGTTCTAACTGGTACGCAAATTTTGTTTTTAGACATCAGTCACGTGTTTAGACTGATAAGAAAGTATAAATTCTGCAATGTTCTTTTAAAACGTTATTTTTCTAATTCCGTGTTAAAATGGTTTCGGAGTGGAAGGAATCGGACGTTACATGAGAGTTTAACTTATTGTACTACAGGAATACAACTGAATATAAGTTTATTTAGTGTTAGAAGTTTCGTCAAAAACTTCAACGTGACAAGATCGACGGAAAATAAGATTAGAAGTGGACGTGTAATGGCAAACCGCACATTGAGTTGATCAATATTAACGAATTTCGCTTACTGCGCATGCTCAATAGTGTACCGTTCGCGTGGGAGAAAATATCGGCGAATAAAAATAAACAACCCTACACAAGCCTGTTCGTCATGTAGGCCTTAGTGACTCTTTACGATTGCGATACTATGGACACTTTTTTGGTGCTTATTGCACTTGCTTCTGTTTCATTACATTTTGGTTTATTTTGCTCATAAACGTTACATTTAATATCAGTTATCTGTAATAATTTCTTTGACTTTAATTCAGTAATTTAAACTAGATATATTTCATAAGTTGTTAAAGTATTCATGAATGGAACGCATGGTAAATAGTCGATTGCTTTTATTCCTCAGAAGTACAATCCATAAACAACATTATGTAATGTTTTCTGCTTTGTAATCATTCTTAAACGAAAATTTGGGGAGTTAACAGTCGATATTTACACGATATTACAATATATTACTTATTATATCTAAGTAATGAAGCAACGTACAACAAGTTTTAAAGCCCCGACCTGTTTACGTCCAGATAACAGAACATCAACCATATACCATATTTATCTTCTTTTAAAATGACGCCAAACTTGTAATTACGCCAAATTCTCTTCTGAGCATGCGCAGTGTGCGTAATTCATTTAACATTGTTCAACTGAATGTGCGGTCTGCCATTACGCGAAGTGTGGACGGCCTCGAATATTTTCTACAAGGGAATAACGTGGTATTATCAAAGGGATAAGGAGTGTACCACAGTTCAAAAATGCTGCTGATTCTTCGCATAAAACTTTTAGTGTGCGGACTAAACGAGATGTTTTACATGAAAGAATTTATTATGGAAGAGCTGCTAGAACGAAACCATTCATTTCAGAAATAAATAGGAGAAAGAGATTTTACAAAATGTCATGTTAATTTACCAGATGAGTTTTGGAACACAGCTATTTTCTCCAATGAATCGAAGTTTAGCATTTTCGTGTTCTCGTGACAGTGATTATGTTGGATGAAAAGAAGACCAAATTTGATTTAATTCGTGAAATTTTCGGCCTGATTGCTCAAAGTTGGTATCGTTGTCACTATGAATATGATGTGCCGCACCGCGAAGTGAAGTGAAGCGGCTGGGTGCAGTAAACAAATGAATAGGCCGTCAGATCAATAAGTTTCTACACCCACGGCTTTAGTTGACGAGCAAAGAAACGAAGCCATATAACCTTCCGATGTCTTAGAACCACGACACTTATTGAATTTAAGAGCAATAAGACCAACGTAGGTCACACTAGTGCAAAAAATCACCAAAGTCACACGATGTTCAGGTAAGTAACTCAATGAAGTTCGGATTTAAGGCAGGTTCATTCGTTCGCTTCTTCAATCAATAGGTTTGAATTTGTTTGTTATACGATATTCCGTAAACGCTGTCTTAGTTTCGTTTAATTTAATTTTTCCTTTCTGCTGCAGGAAGTGTATTGTATATTATACAAGACCATCAATTCCTGTTACACGAAGATAGGAGGTAAATCTCACCTTCTCTTCTACATTATATACGCCCACCAGCAGCCGAGCGGTAAAGGCATAGAATGCTCTTAGTTTTGTCCGGGGTTCTAATCCCAGCGGATGGGCTTGCTGCATGGGCGTTTGCGTTGTTTTTCCCATGTGTAACGTGTATACCAGCTAGTTTTCTCGAGAATTCCTCCACGAAGCCACCCCTCCTCTTAAGCAATACCCCTCGAGTGCTATTAAATAAACCAAATATATATGATCCACTGGCTACTTCATAACTTTCGAAAGATTGCAGTCATCATTGCCAGTTTGAAGCAAGATTTTTATCAAATTTCATCTGCTCAGGTGGAGTTTAAACTTTTTTTTTTGTAAGGGTGCATCAAATTGGTCCCCCATAAAGGTGCATACCTTAAGCTAAAATACAATAAAATAAGAAAACATTCTCTTGTCTCTTGAATCTCACTGGCGAGCGAGGATTCGATGACAGATTGTCCTATCAGGGGTGTGGCGGCAGTTCTGTGATTCCTGCTAAGCTACCGGGAGTTTTTACATTCAAAATTTGTAGTAAAATTAATACGAAGTTTACACATGTTGATCTCGTCTCTGCGAATTTGGCTATCTAAGACAAAATGGTACCATATAAAATAAAGAGGGTGCACTTTTCACTGTTTATGCTATTTATTTATAAGCATAGAATATTAGAAATTATACAGAACTTTAGTACTAATATAGCTCTATTTTTACATACATCCAGACTGTTGCCATTCATAAATTACTAAATACTAAACGTTATGGTTAACTGAATATAGCGGACAAATGGACTAGAATAATTACCTGCGGCAAGTTTGCATTCATAGCATTCTAAACAGAACTTTCGATAAAATCGGAAGGAATAATAAAATAGAAGAAATCGTTGAAAGGTTTTTTAACGAATCGCAGAAACATGTTTTAATCGAATACTGACCATTTGTTAAATAAAGAGGAGTTACATCTTTTAGAATTTTGTAGAAACGATTGGTGCAACTCTGGTGGCGTGTTATCTGCAAACTTTTATGCTAGATGGTTGCTGAATTTGATAGTCGACGGGATAATACGTAAGTAATTTTTATTCTTTTATAGCAGAAATTGCCAAACTATAACCTCACAGACGTAGATGATTGTTATTTCTCCAAAGGTAAGTAAGTAACATTTCAGGTTAAATGTAAAAAAAAAAAAATGTTTGTTTCATAAATTTTATTTACTCTATTCCCAAATCATAGTTTTTCATTATTTTATAAGGTATTTCTCCCGCCTTCTTCGCATGCCTTCGTGGTGTAGTGGTCTGCATGCTCGACGCGTAACCGAGAGGTCCGTGGTTCGATTCCCGGCGAAGGTGTTGCTCATTTTTCATGTCTCCTGCTTTGAAATAACCTAATGTCTCTACACTGGCGCCCGAACTAAAAAGGTGGTGGATGATGATTCTCCACCACCGCGATTTGGCGATTGGGTCCCCAAAACCCCAGTCGCTCTTTAAAAAAGGGTGAGTTTATAAGGTATTTCTCCCGCCTTCTTCGCACGCGTTCGTGGTGTAGTGGTCTGTATGCTCGACGAGTAACCGAGAGGTCTGTGGTTCGATTCCCGGCGAAGGCGTTGCTCATTTTTCATGTCTCCTGCTTTGAAATAACCTAATGTCTCTACAATTTGAAGTTTTATAGTTTTATGGCTAGATGGTAGCCAAATTTCATAGTCGACTCGATAATACGTAAGTACCTTTTATTCTTTTATAGCAGAAAATGCCAAACTATAACCTCACAAATGTAGATAATTGTTTTTTTGTTAAAGGTAAGTAAGTAACATTTCAGGTTATTTGTAAAAAAAAAGTGTTAATTGTTTCATAAATGTTATTTACTGTATTTCCAAATCACAGTTTTTCATATTTGAAGTTTGCCGTAGCGTTTGATTTAATATTCTCATATTAGTTTTAAATCCCGCCAAATTTCGTCAAAGCATATAAAATGACCGCTTTAATACTCGTTTTATCCTGGCAACCATTTCGCAGATAGGCTATTTTGGCGTAGATACGCCTTTGTACTGCAGCTGTATTCCTTTCAGAGGGAAATGCTTTAAATTATTTTTAAAAAGCAGCTCTTCTTGTTTCTTTCAACTTTTTTGTTCAGTTCTTTGGGCTAATTGCGCGTGAGGGAGTAAGAACGACGCTGCTGATGCAAAAAGAAGGAATTTTTCAACTGCCGCTCATTTAGTTCCGGTGAAACACAATGAAACAGTTAAGCGCGAGAAAGGGGGGAGGGCTTGTTTTCAACACTTTCCGCATAACTTTTAGGAGAGTCTTGTAGTAATTCAATCCTTTTGCTCGGGCAGAGAGCGCCGCGGGTGTTCAAGACAGCTCGCTGCTTTCCTTTTCGCGAAATTGAGTTTTATGATGTTTTGAGAAAATAGGAACACCCCTGGCCGTGTTTCGAACAAATGAGAATTTCTGTTCTTTTTGCTGAACGCAGGTTCTTGTTTGAAGATCTTACTCAATTTCTACGCCAATTACTTATCTTTTAAAGTTCTCAAAATTTAGTTGGGGAGAATTTCTACCTCAATGATCCTTAAGAATTGCCGTAATTATTCAATTTACTTCTCTAAAGGATAAAGAAAGATATTTTCTCGATGTTTGTGGTAAATAAATTTTTTTCTTCTTTTTCATCGTCATCCTGGAAAAAGTGAGGCTAATTCTTTAAAGATGTTGTGAGGAGAAGTTAAAATTACTAAAGACATTCCATAGCACTTCATGAAAAATCAACTTTTTCCACTAGCTGCAGAGTTTTTTAAATATACTTTTGTAAGCGCTTGTGCGAGTACGTGTAGTTTTCCAAATGAATAAAAGCACTCAGAAATCTATTAATAAACAAAAGATTGCTCTGTCGCATGAAAGCATTCTTTCAAGTAAAAATGCGTATTTTTAAATATGAACAACTACTGTCATTTGAGTTTCTCAATTTCTGACTTCAATTTAAGGGATTATGCTACTGTATTTCTTACAATTGAACATATATAAAAAATTAGTAGTTTATTTTATTGTGTATCTGTATATGTAAATGCCTGTGTGCGTATGTAAAATTTTAAATGCAATTTAAAAATATTTGAAGAAATGGAGTAGATATTAGCCTACTCTTCTTAAAATATTTCTTAAAAACCGCATCTTTTAAACTTTACCTCGTACTTTAATATATTTTAATACTGCGTCAATGGCGGTAATATAAAAAAATTTTACGGATTTCCTCCACGAAGGCATTCTTCCTCTCTTTCGAAGCCCATCAGCGTTAGAGCGATAAAATCGCTGAGCACTATTGATTCTGACCTGGGTTCGATTCCAGGTGAACGGGCTGGCTGCATGTTTTTTTCCCTCTATGTGTGACGTGGATAACAGCCAGTTTCCCTTCAAAAGTCCTTCACGAAAGCATCCCTCCCTTTAGACAATAGCACTAGTGTGCTTTGCCGTAAGCAATGAAACCAAACCATGCCAAATCTTCCTCTTGAGCTAATAGCCGTCGAGTATCGTAATCCTAATAATCTAGCTCACATCAATATTTCAGTGTGTTTCCATTAAAATGTTTTTAAAAACATTTTAAAAATTACTCGATTTTTTAACTAATAAGATCTCTATTTTCTTTCCTTTAATTTTATCCAGCCCAAAAAATTGCAAATTTTTTCAGGAACACATTATATGTGGAAGTAAGAAACATTTAGCATGCAAGCTGCAATGCCTCATGCCTAATGTTATATGAGCCGGCTTCTGTGTGAAAGTCCTCCATGATGACATCTTTTCCTAGCGGATAATCCTAAAGTCTTTTTTCAGCATTAAATGCATAAAATTTGGTTTAAAACGCTCTCCTGTTACCATTACTCAGCTTCAAATGTCACCTTGTGATGTGTTTTTTGGCTTCTTACCACGTACCTTTTTGGTTTAATTAGAAAGCACGTCCGACTAGCAGTCGGAAGGTCAAGTGTTCGAATTTTAGGGAGCTAACTGTACATTTCCTGACTTCGATAAAAAACTAATGACTAATCAGGCTAATTATTCACCACTGACAATTTTACGAACCATCATTAATGTATAAGGTGTGGGGTTTTACTATTTAATTCTAAAGTTCTAACTTAGAACCCCACGAACACTAACAAGCGAAAATTCGCATAAGTGTGTGAACAAAACACGTAAGACCTGAAGAGAGTTTACAACCCTTTCTTTTTCAGTACAATTACAATCAGTTCCTACTTGGAACTTTACACAAAGCCTTCACTCGAGCTTGAACTTAAAATAATAATAATTTAAACTAAACTAGCTTAACTAAGCTATTTAAAGGGTATAGCCGAATCTATTAGAAATCTAATTATTTGGCCTCTAAGTATCAATTAAATCGGCGAAGCCAAGCAAGAGCCTAAGGTATTGCCGAGCGTAGCAATAGCTAAGAGAGACGTAGCCAATAGGCAAACGCTCGCTAGTCAGTGAAACAGACTCTCTCTCTCTCTCGAAGTCGGTGAAGTATCGATTTAAATAGTACTCTTTCTTATTTGCATTAAATGCTTTTCTGAAATGACATTCTGGCAGGAAATTGTAAGCTGAAATTAGAATAAGATAGGTAAGATACAAAACTTAAAATAACTGTTAATAAACCTAGGATAAACCTTACAAAGGTATTTCTCCCTTCCTTCTTGGCATGTCTTGATTCTTGGCATGATGATTCTTGATGTCACTACATCATGTAGTGGTCACCACGCTCAACGCGTATTCAAGAGGTCCGTGGTTATAGAGTCCCAGCGAAGGCATTGCTCATTTTTCATCTCTCCTTTGAAATAATCTAATGTCTCTACAAATGAAGATAGTATTTAAATATACACAGGGGATTTAAAATTAATAACTTAAAAAACCAGCTGTAACATGAGTAGATGTTAAAAGATTCAGATTCCGTAGAGCTGCTTGGTACGCAATGTTAATCACACACCAGATACATTATAAAACTTTTAAAAAAGTATGAAGAATCTTGCTAAATTGACCTACTGGTGGCAACATTTACTGCTACGCCTTCCACCCAGAATTCCCTTTACTATACCAATGAAGCTTACATCCACTTAGGCGCTAGTGTATTTTATCAGTTTGTAAGTTTACCTTATGTTAATTAACAGTTATTTTAAGTTTTGTATCTTTCCTATCTTATTCTAATTTCAGCTTACAATTTCCTGCCAGAATGTAATTTCAGAAACGCAGTTAATGCAAATGAGAAAGAGTACTATTTAAATCGTGACTTGACCGACTTCAAGAGAGACAGTCTGATTCCTGACTAGCGCGCATTTGCCTTCTGACTACGTCTCTCTTAGCTGTTATTACACTCGCCCATATCTTAGGCCCTTGCTAGGCTTCGCAGATTTAATTTATATTTAGGGGCCAACCAGTTAGATTCTGATAGCTTTGGCTATATCCTTTAAGAGCTTTAGTTAAGCTAATTTTAGTTCAAATTATTAGCATTTTAAGTTCAAGCCCGAGTGGCGGCTTTATGTAAAGTTCCAAGTCGGAACTAACTTGTAAATATACTGAGTAATAAAGGGTTTTAAACCCTCTTTAAGTCTCACGTGTTCTGTTCACACTTGAGCGATTATTGGCTTGTTAAGTGTTCGTGGGGTTCGCAGTTAGAACTAAAGATTTAAAGAGAAAACCTCACAAGTTCATAGAATCATCCGCAGAATATGAACCCAGTCTAGGATCTGCAGAGAGATGGAACAGGTACAGGTACAAGTTGAAGCAAGGCCGGTTGCTACGCATTCCCGAATGTACGTAAGGTATTGCCGGCTTTGCTAACTGCTAAGATTCGCCCCATTTTAATGAAGATCATCCAGTGAAGTATTCTGAGTGCATCCCACTTCTCTTCCCTCGAGATGAGAACACAACCACTCGAGATGGCTTTCCGCTCACCGTGTGTTTTGAGTGTGTGTCCCTTGCTGCATAGACACTATACATTTGCAAACATACAATTTTCTCCGAGATTTGAGCCCAGGCCCATCGATACGACAATTAGCATCACTATCCCCTCTACCGACTGGGTACGTTTGCTGAAAACACCCCAGCCCGTCTGATCACGAAGTGATCTTATGATCAAAAAGGGGTGTTCCATTCACACCACAAACAGCATGATTACCACTACAAATTAGTATCAATTTAACCCCTCTCTCTCAATCTCTCTCTCATTTTCCTTTCTTTTATCTTATATTAAAAAAAATGGATAGACGACACAACAGGAAAGTAAAAAACTAAATATAACTAAATAAAAAAAATGTTACCGACTGGGTGGCTGACAGATTAAGCAGGTGCAAGTAGAATGGACGAGGCACTAGAATTTCATCATTAATCGTACAGGCATAGGCCATCGCATTAACTGAATTGATTCGTCCCAGTTTGGGGTGAGAACACATCCCAACCTTCGTCCCTTACCAGTAACATGTTGAAAGGACTCGTTATGTATTCTGAGTGCCCTATTGATGCAAGTACATTATACGTTAACACACTTTCACCCCTTCTCCGGAATTCGAACCTGGGCCCATCGGTAGTGGTGTCACTGCTCTAACTGGAGGTACTGTCTGGGAGGCTTATAGATGGAATAATATAATCTGAGCCCATTTGCAACTGTTCTGAAAAATACAACAAGCAGTCTTCTGAGTCAATCGACAACATTGGGGTAACAGCAAAGGGGTCAAGATTTTTAGTAATTCGACCCAAGTTCGAATCTCGAACTTTCTAGCTGCATTTGTGTTTTCTTCTTCATCTTCCTGCATTACCCAATGAGGAATGCAGATGCTAACCGATGTCCCTTACATATTTCTCTAGATCCGATCCAATGAAAGAGTATTGTTGCCCATGTCTGCTGGCTACAAGAACGCTTTTAGGATTTTCCTTGTAAGTAATACGAACTTAGCCCACCAATCGTGATATGGATAACTTTATTGCTGATTGATTGTTCGAGAACGTCTTGGCTGCAAGAACACTTCCATGGTTTCTGCATTACATGAATTAGAACTATCAGTGGCCATGTTAACAGGTAGTTCGAACTAGGTTCGTATTCTAAACAAACGAGCTGTCTGCTAGAACCTTTGGTAATTTTCCTCGAAGTTTAAGTAAATACAAACTATCTTATCTTAGAAAATCCTCACCGAAGTTACCTCTGCCTTTAGATTGAGAGCTGTTGCATGTTTTTCCACTATCAATAAAAAATTTGCGAAATGAATATTTTATTTGCGTGCCCTTCATGCCCAATAATAACAACCTGAGCATAAATTATTCACTACAATAATGAAAAATAAATTTTTATATGCAACTTGAAGCAATTATTATTTGACGTTAGAAAATTGCTGAGAGAAATATTAATCAAATTTTCACAAAATTGAGAGAAAAAAGTGTGATAAATAAATTACTTCTCCGAAGTTTATAAATTAAAAATGCTGAAATTATTAGTACAGAGTTTTGGGAAACCCTTCATGCTACAAATCTTTATGAATATCATGCGAACTAGAAAATTACTTCTCTGTTACTTTTGACCTTCTAAACCGTAATCTTCAACTTGCAGAACATCAAAATTCATTTAGGTTAAAAACAAGGAATTAGGAAAAATTTGCTTACTGTAGTAGGAAATTTTCAAAATTCCCAAAGGTAAAGATGCATTCAATACGCTAGTCAAAGTAAACAAAAATGTCTTTCAAATTTAATGATTATCATCATTCCAAAAATAACATTCTGAAAAACTTTATTTAGCAGTAATTTTACAGAAAATTGTTGTTTATTTAAAATTAGAAAAATCGCTTCCTTAATGTATAAAACGGTCTGAGAAGTATTTTGATATTAAGAGAGGTGTCGGATAAAATCGTACATACGCCACCTTCTCTGATAAGACATGTGTATAATTTCATTGTCTATCGTGTCTTTTCGCATTTTGGTGCTTATTCGAAGTTCCACGTTAATGTCTGATAACTGAATTGCATGCTTTAATTCTAATTCTTCACTTTTATCGTTTTATAGTTATTCTTGGCGAGGGGCACGGATTTCAGAGGAATTAGTTTTTTAATAGGTATATGTATGTGTGGGTTTGGTTTTAGGGCTTTATTTTTTCCCCAATTACCATTTCCTTACAATTCTATATTTTTACATTTACATTTGTTAATTTATTAGTTTATCGCTATTTCTACTATTTATTCTAATTCTCAATCTTGTTCTGAATAAGGTATTCAATTAAATATTTTCTCCTGTTTTCGCAAGGGATTTCCCTTTATTCCTAATCTGCGTTTTTACTTACAACTTATTATGGTTTTAAAATGTTTGATATATAAATTTTTAAATTTCGCTTTTTTATATTCCTGCATATGCATATATTACAGACATTGCAAATGCAACACCAAGATAGAGTGACCAGAAAATGATGAAACTCGGCAAACAGAGAGCGACAGCAACGAACGATAAGTGGTCTTTATTTCAAAATGATATGCATAATACAGAGCAAGAGAAGCGTCGGCTCAGTAAGCTAGGTGTTCCATATAAGTGTAGGGGCCACCTATCATGTACGCTGAGTAAGTAGGTATGGGCCT
>KK119841.1:641476-688122 GCA_000611955.2 Stegodyphus mimosarum
CACCTTGGACCACGATACACGAAGCAACATGTCCACGTACATAGCCAATCAGACTACGGATGGTGTCCTGAGGAATTGCTCTCCATTCCCTGTCAAGCATTTGCCACACTTCATCTTCTGAACGCGGCAATGGCAGGTTCTGCAAATAGCGTCTAAATATATATGCCAAATGGGTTCGATTGGTGAGAGACCAGGAGAGAACGGGAAGCATCTGTACACCCTGCAGCATAGTGCCCTGAATACAAACTAAAAGTAACCTGGAATCGTATGCAGTTGAGACCCAAACGATAATGCCACGCTCTCGCGCGGTGAGGCGTTCTACAGTTGCTGCCGGATTGGACCTGTCTCCAAAAAGACGGCGCATGGAGAAACAAAAGCGTGACTCATTTGAGAACATGACCCTGTGTCATTCTGTTCTCCACATTACTCGAGCCCGGCACCATTGCAAATGTTGACGTCTATGATGTGAGGTCAATGACAGTCTTTTTAACTCTTTGAAATCCAAACCCTTAGCTAACTTGTATCCTTAAAATACCGAAACTCCTGAAATACTTTTCCAGTTTCACAGCAATTTCCTCTCCTCCCCGGCCATTAACTCGGAAATAGGTGGGAAAATTCCTTTGTACTTTCTAGCAAAGATTCCATTAGCCTTTGACTTCGTTCTTTATAAACCTATTCTGAAGCCCTTAAACTGAAATCAGAGAATCAACAACGAAATGTCACGTGCAACTTAAGGATAAGAAACCGCAATTAAAACTCTTCGAACAAGCTGTCTGCAGTAAACTGACATATGTGCATATGGGGAAACTACGGCTGTATACCTTAGGGGGAGGGAAGAAAACAAGATCGCAATCTCGGCCGTTTTGGGGCGGTTGTGGTCGTCTCAATGAAGAGACGTGTTGGGCGTATTCGTCGTGAAAGAGTTAATGGATGCCATGAGTGCGGACCACTATCCACCAATCGACGATAAATAGATCTGATTGATATGGGAACATACAGGGTGTTTTGAACATAAAGCAGAATGGAGGTAGAAGAGGCTTATGGGTGCGTCACTGCTTGTAGGCTGAAGCGTCGATCCACGCGTGCTGACGTTACTCTGGCTGCACCGGCACCCCTCCAATTTGCCATAATTCCTTGTTCTAACCATTGTCACCACAGTTGGTGCACTGTGAATGCGTCTAGGTTTGTGTGAGCTGAGATTTGCCGTATGGACCAACCTGTCATTCTCAGTCCGATCATCATGCCCCTCGTCAAATCGCCTGTCTGCTGGAACTGCCTCTGTTCACGAAGGCCTGGCATTCTTTGTTATTACACACGTCCTCTGAGATAACAAAATATTTTCTACTATGGTTTTCCTAGCAGATATAACTACACGAAAATTGAACATTCTGCAGGTTCCTCCCCTTATATGTTTTTCAACTTGCGCTGGAGAGCTGCGCATTTCACATCATTTGCACAGCTTGGTGACGTGCATCTACACTAAAATTTTCATAATTTTCAGCCATTCCTTCTTGGTGTTGCCTTTTCAATATCGGGTAGAGTATATGTTTGTACGATAAATGCGTAAATCAAAATTCTACCTTTAATTTGCTATAGTTCCTTAACTTGTAGGGTCATGAGCATTATTTGAGTGCAGCAAATTAGAAAAATCAGTGAAGCTCTAACCTGGATGCGAACTGCGAACCTCCTACTCGCGGAATGGCCTTACAATCTCACTAGTAATTAAGCACGCAGTAAGGAAGGAGAGAAATTGTTACATTTTCCCTCACTAGATGGTAAGTGGAGAGGAGGGGCTCCGGTTGCCAAATCCAAGTTGTGGCAAATTATCGTCCATATTTTAGTTCGGACTCCACTTGTAAAGTCATAAGTTTTATTTCAAAGAACAGGAAATTTCAGAGATCAGGATTCGAACTCCGGACATACCGAGTGGTGACCCGACATGCTTCTAATTACACCGGGAAAGCATTGTGTTTGGAAGAAGAAGCCTCCTTACGAACTCTTCGCTTGCCTTGATTACGTGTCCCCCATCTAAAACTAGTAACTGCTTAATAAACCTTTCTAAAATGTGGAAGTTCCATTTAGTTTCATTGATGACTTTTGTATACCAGTTTGCTTTCCTATCTTCTTCATTGCCATTTTCCTGCCAGAATGTAAATTTTTAGCTCACGTATGTACAAATGAGGTAGAAAGAATGGTTTCAGAAGATAAAGTCAGAGCGTGTTCCGCCTGCTGAAGGCCGAGTTTCCAATTTGATTGTCGAGAGTAGTCAGTCGCGTTGTGTCATTCATGCTATAAGGGTTGTCGCGACTACTTTAGATCAGAGCCAACTTGCTCGCTACTCCATTTGTGTAAGTATTAGGCTAGCTTACCATTAATTAATTAAGCTCAATTCATTATCTTTGATTTAAGCCATAAATGCCGGCATCCGAAAGCACGCGTGGCGCTTTCTGTTGACTTTCATATGAGATAAATAAAAGGGTCCTTTATACTTTTCCATTCTCTTTGGTACTTTACAGGACATAGTGATCACTTAAAATCTTAAATCTCGTATATTTCATGCTACCAAAGAAAACGAGATTTTATAAAGTGTCATTTCAAAACTTCATTTTAGCATGATTTTTACATAACATTAATGACGCAAATACCTCCACAACGCTTCTGCCGATAATAATTTCAATTTCACAAACGAAAATTAACTAGTAGGGGATAAATCTGTATCATTCTCAAATTAGTTTACTTTTCACACTCGTCGCCTTTTCTCTCCCGGTTTTTTTGGTGCCAATTTGCAAACTATTGCTGCTTTTCCTTTATTTAAATACAGGGTGTTTCACGAAGGTCCTCTAACTTTGAAAATAAATAACTCGGAAAAGATGATAGCTAGAAACATGAAACAAGCGGTACGTTTATTAAAAACACCTTAATCTCATACAGAAACCAGAAAATTAAGTTACAAATTTAAAGAAGGGATATATTCTGCGGAGAAACGTGTGTTATTGCGTTGGAGTACCACCTGCCACAAGGAGAAGGTTTCAAACGCAATTTTGAGTAGCAAAAGGCCCAGATGGGAAAACAGTTCGTGATCTAGTCAAAAAAGTTCAACAGACAGGCGAAGTTGCCGATATGTTAGTCGGAAGTATCGGTCCCACCCACTCCGGCGTTACACCATAAAATGCAAAGAGATTTGCTGCAGCTATTGAGTGTCATTCGAATAAGTCTGTGCGCAGATTTGCGCCTGAATCCTAATTCACGCTATCCAGCACTTACAGAATTCTGCGGAAGATTTTACGCATGTTTCCGTATAAGATTGAATGACGGCACACTATACCAGTTCAAGCTGAACAACAAAGAGACAGGATTTGCTGACAAAATGCTCGACGTGATTGATGTTTTGGTTTCGATTTCGGCCGAATACGGTTTACAGACGAGGCTCATTTTCATCTGGATGGTGTCGTTAACAGACGTAACTTGCGATTTTGGAACACCGAAAACCCACATTTGTATCGAGCACTACTAGTCCACTGCCACAATCTTACAGTTTTGGTTGCGTATTCCTGTAAGGGCCATCATTAGGCCCTTTTTCTTGCTAGATATGGTGGCGACTGACCAATACATTGCGCTTTTGACACGATTTGTTACAACTCAACAAGCATTGGATTTTCGACCAGATACTGCGTGGTTTATGCAAAATAGGGTTCGCCCCACACCGTACGCAACATGCTTTTGACTTTCTGGACGAATACTTCGATGATTGCGTTGAACTATTCGACGGTTACGGGGAAAGGACTTAACTGGCCTCTTTATTCACCTGACCTCATCCCTTATGACTACTCTGTTTGGGGCAGAGCTGGAGGAAGCTATCTGTCAAGCTTGTGTCAATTTCCGGCGATACACTCCAGAGAGCGATTGAGAATTTCATTCTTCGTTTGGGACATGTATGTTGCGTGAAAGGTTTGCATTTTGATTAGCTTTTGATGTGAATGCAACAAGAATTTGCATTAGCCACTATACGCAGCCTTATACCTTATAGCCACTATACTACTTAATGTAATGCCCCCACAGCGCCATTTATCGGCGAAATATGTAACTAAATTTTTGAGATTTCTGTGTCCGATTCTTACGGTTTTTTTAATAAACATACCACTTGCTTCATGCTTCTATCTGTCGTCGTTTCTGACTTATTTATTTTCAAAGTTAGGGGTCCATCGTGAAACACCCTGTATATTTAAAGAATTTATTAGATGCAATATTTTTGCAATAAGAATCATCCATATTTAGAAAATTTATCTGTGTTTGCTTAAAAAAAGGTTTCTCATAAAAATAAAGATATATTAGGTCGGCAATGATTGTCGCACCATGTCTGTACACCTAGCGTCTCATCTGCGTTAATCACACGTTCTAACTACAAGGTGCTAAGTATTCCTGTGCGTAAGTGACAGCTTCTAGCTTCAAGACAAAGATTAAAAATACAATTAGTTAGTTATGAAGAACTTTTATGTAATGAAAATATTATTAAATCGTTAGAAGAGTTTGTTAAATTTTATAAACTTAATAATCGTTTCAAAGTAATCGCCTTCAAAGTAATCAAATAATGATTTTAAGCAGCACACAGATTTAATACTATTTTGCATTAAACTACAATTTTCTTTTTTCCAGAGCTGACTGGATGGTTTACATGGTATCATGCTTCAAGCCTTTCTGCAGCCGCCGCGAAGTTACCTACTACCTATCCATGCTTTCATGTTCCCAAGGCAAGGTAAGCAAACCAATCAAGCATTTATTTCTGTGTATTTGGAAATTGAATTTTACAGATATTTATCACGATGTTTTAACAGTTGTAATTCTGGAAAATAGAATTTGGACTTGTTTCTTTAGATCTGAAATTGTGTTATTAGATTTTAAAGTTGTTAAAATGTTTTACAGTTAATGCAGAATTGGCATTTACAGTCTTTACAGTTTACGGCCTTTTCAGTCTTCACAGATGTTACATTGATTAGAGTTAAAATTTTTGTAATTGCCCAGCAGCAATTCGCACCATTTTTATTGACTGTTACTTGTCAGCGGTGTTAATAGATGCAAACCTTGCCGCCATTTGACACTCGTGTAGATCGTGCTTAAGATTTGGTCTTTTTACGTACTTTATTACGAACATTTCTTCTAAACAATAGTTTTTTTTGGACCTTCTAATTATTTAACTAAACTTCATTTGTATTTACACTAAGCATTAAAACTGGACTTCGGCGATCCGATTCCTCGCTATTTGTCTGTCACACCTATTCCGTAACTTCTAGGTAAAGTTCCTGACTAATTTAATTCGTTTTTTCGAAATATCCGTAAACCGGGGCAGTGTTTTCCATGGAATTAGACTAAATTCGTTTCTTGATTACAGATGATTACTTAATTTAGATGTCAAACCACAAAAATCAGCGTTATATTTTCAAATTTTCACAGGACTAGTTTCGATGGTTTTACCGAACCATCATCCTCAGCATTGAAAACCCAAACTAACTCATTGTGAATTAAGATTTCATCCTGAACACAACTGCACTTACTTTCTACACTTCCGCTTAGCTGGACAGGTCTTTGCTACTGTCTTCTGGCTGCAAATGTATCAAAAATATAAACGTTTCGAAACAGGCACAAGTAGCGACCCAAGTTGTTTGTGGGCTCAACATGTTTACTGAAATAATAACGAAGATTTAATTTGCTACATTATATTTGTTACATGGATATCAAACGGATTAAGTTAACCAGAGGGTGTGATTTTATTAATATTAATTAGAAATTTTCGAATTAAGTTATTTTGTTGCATTTCCTGTAACATGTTTCACTTTTAGTGCTTCGAACAATGGGTGCAATTTGTACATTGCTGTTTAACGGGGCCAATTAGTCAATAGTGTATAATAGAACTAATCAATAGTTCATAGTTTCTGAAGTGGAACTATCAAAGAGGCCATGAGGCAGTGAGAGCCAGAACATTGCTATCTCCACTTAGAATGTTAATCTTGTACTGGACTATTGTTTCGGAGAGCAGAAGCTCGACATCTTTAATGACAGCATCTAGTTTGTTATAGAGGACGTAAGGTTCCTGAAGTAGTGCCAAGCCTATGGAGTGCTCTTGAAAGATATAAACGATGTGAGTAGTTACAGAAGAGTAATTACAGTAGATTTTGTAATACATGTGAGTAGTTACAGTAGATTTTTGCAGGTTAAACTGTAAGAGTTTAAGAAAATCTAAATTACTTGCAACTGAAGCAATAGCTCTAATTGTTAATCTATGGGGTGTATCAGTACAGCGGTGAGAAATTTACAAGAGAGATAGAGTACACCTAGACGATAGAAAACCACATAAGAATGCATGGTCGGAAACGCTTTCCTGGCGCGGAAGTGATGACACAAAAGTCAAGAAAGAAATGACAAGAACGGGATGAAAAACATGTTTATTAATTTGAGTACAACAAAGTCAAAGAAAAAAAGCAACATAAAGAGATAAAAATCATCATCAAAGAAAGCTTTAGAAATTATGACCCGAACCGTGATGCAAGAACCGCGCGTCATGCATCTTCCATGCGATTTTGCATTCGTGATGCAAATCAACCATGCGCCAGACAAGTGAGGCCTGCATCACGGCCGCGATCGTAATTTCTTACGATCCCAGGTCTTCTTCAATGACAAACTTTGTTTGTTTTTGTTCTTATTTGTAGGTTTCTGCTGTTCTAAACATAATAAAACATGTTTTGTCTAACTGTTTGTGTCTTTCTTTTTTTTCATTTTGTGTGGTCACTACCGCACCAGGAAAGCGTTTCCGACCGTGCATTGCTATGTGATTTACCATCGTCTTAGTGTATGCTATGTCTCCTGAAAGTTTGTCACCGCTGTACTGATACACCCTGTATACTACTAGTACTCTCTTGCAGCTTTGCATAGATTTTGCCTGTATAAGAGATGCCGACAGATGTTGGATGCATAACACCAAAGAAAGAATCTCGTTTGTAGAGTTTATGTTAATTATCCTGTTGATGTTTTTACTTATCCTGCACTATTACTTGCTTCCTTTGGCTCTCACCAGGACGGAAATTATTTAATGTATTTACGCACACAGTTCTTAAGTTCGAGACAGAGATTTCGGCATCTATCGCTGACAAGAATGATATTACTTCTAAATGCAACTGGATTGTTTAATTTAGAATTTAAACTTTGACGGCCTGAGCGAAAGGTTGCAGACGCATTTTAACTTTCAATTCAATAATTTTAATTCTGCTCGAATATTTCTTTCCCGAATTTCCATAAAATGTGAAGACACAGTTTGGATTTATTACACAACAAGAAGATATCTGATGCAGTCACTTCTAACTCTTATAGAAGATCTTAAAAAAGGCTAGTAAATGGGAGAAACTCTGGCGATTTATTACAACGGTCTGGCATTTCTCTCACTTTTACCTGCATCTGCAGTTGTATCTAATGGTTCAGTGTGTCTAATGGTGCATCTAATTCATTTACAAGGAAAATATAACACAAAATCAAATAGTTGAGGATACATTATTAGGCATCCTCGCCTTCCTCATCTTACACTGTTAACATCCTGCCTGCCACTGGCTAACAGAGCGTACATAGCGCCCTCTAGTAGAGTATCCCGTGAATTACATAACATCTGTTACACAGGTTGCGTAGCAGCCGGCCTCACCGCTTAATTCAAAAGTAAATTTGAAGGCTTCTTCGAAGTTGTGTTATTTTACTAACAATTTAAAATTGGAGGATAAATCGTGTGACTGTCTTTAAGGTTCTAGAAATTATAGTTCGACCGTCTCAAACGCAACCCTGGCTGGCATTCTGCCAAAACACATAGAATCGTCCAAAAGGGGCGTTATTAATTGCTTCGACGTGAAAGCTCAGGTGAAAATCGTCTTTTCTCCGGAAAGAGATAAGCTGGAGGGAAAAAAAATACCCATCATTCCACCCTATTTTGAGAATAATTCGGTCAGAATGGCGCATGCGTGTTTGCGCTCATGGTCGCGGATGAAGCGGTCGAACTATACCATTTAGTGTACATCTTCACACTTTCAAACTGTTCCCTATAAGCAAAGGATGTTTTAACCCTATGGCGTGGATTGTCACAGTGCCATAAGAAACGCACCCATTTCCCGGCCGGCAGGCTAGAGTGCCAGAGCGTTTCCTCGTTTACCCCCGGCCGTCATACATCTGTGCCAATGTCTCGGAACGTTTTAAAAACTGTATCTTTTGCCGCAAGATGGTATTGCATGTCCATAGGATTTAAGATACGTGTAGATTTGACCTCTACTCGAAATGAGAGAAACTTCACTCACTCAGGGTGGGAAAAAAAAAGCATAATGTAAATGAACAAGGGATTGTCTCTGTATTCGTCACTGGATATAAACATTCGTGTTTCTGATATTCCTCCGAATCCTTTTTCTCCATCTACTTTGTATGGTTGTTTAGGGTAACTGTGTGAAGTTCTGTTATGCTTTGCTTTGCGGTATATTTTGCGTCCTTCTCTTTTTATTTTGGAAAACTTTGACTCCAATTTATTATGGCAAGAAAGTGTTATTTATCAGAGGAAAGATATACTCGCATAGCAAATGCACCCTTTTATAACAAGGAGGAGATGATTAATTTTCTAAAAGGGTATTTCTAGTGACTCTGATTGGGGCATTTGTCAAAGAATGAGCTCTCTGAGTGCCTGTCTTCCATTTTCTGTGAAAGATTTTGTTATTTCTTCTTGCAAATAGTCTTTCTCGTACTTTTTTAAAATTATTTTTGAAGTTTATTAATGTGTATTGGCAATTAAAACTTCGGAAAAATATGAATAGCTTATGCGAAAATTATCTTTAAAGTAAGCAGTTTTTTAAATATATTTTCATGCAAAGTAAAGAAAAAAGACTATTAAATGCTAATTTTAACGTATACGATAACTTAAATTGTAGATACATTAGGTTATTTAGAAGCAGGAGACATTGAAAAATGTGCAATGCCCTCGCCGGAACTCGAACCAGGGACCTCTCGAATACGCGCCGAGCGTGCTGACCACTACACCACAAAAACATTCTAAGAAGGAGGGAGAAATACCTTATATAATCCCTCTTTTAAAGGGCGACTGGGGATTAGAGAACCTAATCGCCAAATCCTGGTGGTGAAGATTTATCATCCACCACCTTTTTTTTTAGGTTGGGCGCCAGTGTAGCGACATTCGGTTATTTCAAAGCAGGAGAAAGTGAAAAGTGTGCAGTGCCCTAGCCGTGACTCGAACCACGGACCTCTCGAATACGCGCTGCGCGTGCTGATCACTACACCGCGAAGGCAAGCTAAGAGGGTGGGTGAAATACCTTATAAAATAATAATTGTAAATTGTACGCGAAATTTGGCGCGAAATCGCCAATTTGCCAATATTTGGCGACGCCATAAACGGAGCGAAAACATGCTAAAAGTATTTCTTACCCGTGTGCCCTAGAATGTTCTGGAACGCAGATCAAATGCTATATAAACCCTGCCTGCACATGGAGCAATTTTATCGTGAAGAGTATCTTGATAGCGTTGGGTTCAGTAGTAGAGATTAGCTTAGATCTACCGAGTCGGGGAGCGTAATGGCAAACCGCACATTGAGTTGATCAATATTAACTATTTTCGCTTACTGCGCATGCCGTACGGTTTGTACCGTTTGTGCTGTGTACCGTTTGCGCGGGAGAAAATGCTGGCGAATAAAAATAAACAACCCTGCACAAGCCTGTTCGTCATGTAGGTGTTAGCGACTCTTTACGATTGGAATATTATGGACACTTTTTTGTGCTTAGTGCACTCGCTTCTGTTTCATTTCATTTTGGTTTATTTTGTTCATAGGCATTACATTTAATATCAGGTATTTGTAATACTTTCTTTGGCTTTAATTCAGTCATTTAAACTAGATATATTCCTTAAGTTGTTAAAGTATTTATGAATGGAGCGAATGGTAAATAATCGATTGCTTTTATTTCTCAGACGTAAAATCCATAAACGTTCAGCTCAAGTAAAATCAATAAACAACATCATGTAATGTTTCCTGTTTTGCAATCCTTCTTAAACGAAAATTTGGCGAGTTTACAATTGATATTTACACCTAAGTAATGGAGCAACGTACAACCTAACAAGTTTTAAAACCCCGAACTGTTTATGTCCAGATAACGGAACATCAATCATATACCATATTTATCTTCTTTTAAAATGACGCCAAATTCGTAATTGTGCTAAATTCTCTTCGAGGCATGCGCAGTGTGCGTAATTCGTTTAACATTGTTCAACTGAATGTGCGGTGTGTCATTACGCGTCCCGAGGGAACGTTTTAAACAAAGTTGCGCCGTCTCGAAAGGGTTAATTTAAATATGTTTTAGACGAGTTAGTAAGCATTGTCACTACGTATCATTTTGCATCTTCAATGAGGAAACATGCTCTCTTAACACTGGAAATCTCGGTGTCTAAGACGTTATGAACTGTGTACGTAGCTTAAACGTCACCATATATTTCAAAACAAAAGTCAAATTTGGAACATAGGCAACGAATTTTTTAAACCCGCATTTTGTAAATCGGAACATGAAACTTCATAAGCTTAATTATACGTCTTCCTCATCAAAAAGTGTTATTTATTCTCAGCATTAAAGATGTTTATTTTACCTTTCTTACAGCAGAAATAGTTGTAGGAACTATAAAGTTTAATTTGTTTTGCTAGCCGTAAATTGTTGAAATGTTTGCTAACCATGAAAAAAAAAAAAAAACGTTAATTTCCTGTAGTCTTCTCCCAGCTGCAAAACATGTAAACTTTTATTTTCCTTTTTAATTGAAGCTTAATTCATTTAAACGAACCACTTTTTTCGTATTCATAGCACAAAATAGCCCAAGAGAAATTTCTCGCATGTTTAAAACAGGGAAACACAAATTAATTTTAATATGTTATAAGGTATTTCTGCCGCCTTCTTCGCATGCCTTGGTGGCGTAGTGGTCAGCACGCTCGGCGCGTAACCAAGAAATCCGTGGTTCGATTTCCGGCGAAGGCGTTGTTCATTTTTCATGTCTCCTGCTTACGAATAAATCCTAATGTTCCTACACTGGAACCCGAACTAGAAAGGTGGTGGGTGATGATTTTTCATTACCGGGATTTGCAGATTGGGTCCTCTAAACCACAGTCGCCCTTTAAAAGGGGGAGTATATAAGGTATTTCTCTCGCTTTCTTCGCATGCTTCGTGGTGTAGTAGTCAGCACACTCGACGCGTAACCTAGAGGTCCGTGGTTCGATTCCCGGCGAAGGCGTTGCTCATTTTTCATGACTTCCGGTTCCGAAATAACCTAATGTCTCTACAATGTAAAAAATATATTTTAGGCTATGTAGAATTACGTCTAGCGCTCGACTTTAATTCCTCGCACTGTTTGAATTATTTATTTTTGAATTATAATATTTATATTATTATATATCCGTGAAAAAGGGATAGGAGCATTTTTCTAATTATTGTTAAGCCTTTCTTATTTCTTTCCTATTCTCTAAAAATTAAATTCAGTTTTAAACTTATTTCTTTTTTGAAAATACTAGACCAAACGTATGTTAGCCCAGAAGAGCTATTAGTCCTGAAACGACATTTTTCGTTGAATCACTCTAAATGACTGTATCACTTTTCAGATTGATGCCACCAAATATTATCACCATGTATTATACTTAAAGAAATTAAATAATAAAGGATTTGCATGTATATATGTATGTTTCTCTCATTGTGAAAAAACAATGATACTCAGAGTCATCAAATTTTGAACAATGTAGTCCTCCACTCGAATATGGAACCTGGAAGCCAGAATCTCTTGAATTTCGAATTTTTTTTAGTATCTGTTCCATATTTTTTTAATTTTATAAATTTGTGGTTAATAAACTCGACGATTTCAAAGCGAACATTGACAACACACTGTCCGGAATAAAATCGAAATTCTAAAGATTTCCTGTTTTAAAATATTTTTAGCCCAGAAGGCTATTAGCTCAAATGCTCTCGAAACGTGCATGTATGTGTAAATGAAAAAACTCCCCTTTGTATGTAAAATAAAATCTGAAAACTTTTATTTTAAACAAATTTTTATTTTAAATGATTTGCATGTAAGTTAGCCGAAAAAAAACAAATAATTTTTTTTATTGAAGAACTCAAAGGCGAAGTTCCTCGTGTTCTGCAAATAACTCCACGAAGCTTACAGAAGGAATAATAATAATAATACAATGACGTATAAAAGATAATGATGCAGTAACACATAAAAATGATAATACTAAAAGTTTAAAAGCTACAGAACTCCTGGCAATCTCAGAGAATACTTAAGGCTGCTTAATGGGGAAATACCTTAATCTTATTTTAAAGGTATTTCCGGCGCTCGTATATAATTTTCAGTGCAATGCGATATGCTCTACATCATTTACAGCATCGCCACAAGCAAAGATCACTGGTCACCATATTAAAACGAAAAAAAAATTATTTTTAAATCTGAAAGATTTCAGATTTTAAAATACGTCCAAAGGGGCGTTTTTTTAGCCTTTTGTGTGTTACCTTTATTTATTAAATTTCATGTTCTTCGCAATTAAACCGCAATATTGCAAAATAATTTTAAAATGAGCATATCTTTAAAATTTCTGATACACAGTTCCGCGGGATTTAGATAAAAGGGTTTTCTTTCTTGCCCCGTAGAGTGTTGCCATTGCTAGCTTTTAAATCGTTTGAGTTTGTTCATCAAAAGTTCGTTAAAGTTTTACAAAATATAAAATAAATAATAAAACAAATTCAAATTCTTGCTTCCAGATGCGCATACTTGAGTGGAAACGTACGTTATTCAAAATTGGATGGCTTTAGGTACCGTTGTTTTATCACATTTGGAGAAATATGCAAACATTTATGCAGATTCTTCATTATTTAATTTCTTTAAATATAATACAGGCGGTAACATTTGGTGGTAACAATTTGAAAAATGACACAGCCGTTTATAGTGATTTAACGCGAAATGGCAAAACGAAAACAATAGTCCTTCAGGGTCAAAGCCCCTTTGAATTAATAAGAAATTTCCAACATTCCTACGACCAATTAAATTTGGAGGTAGTTTATAATCCGGCTGAATATGCTTTCGTTTAAAGCGTTGAAATATCGTGGAGGAAAACCTCTTTATCCACTAGGCCGTCGATGAAATAAGGTATTCAGCATTCCAGCCAACCACAGTTTTATTCCTATGAGCATGCTTCCAATAACAAGAGTACTTCAGTATCACAGAACATCAACGCCACGATAAGTCGGTCGCTTAGACAACTATTACTCAGAATAGCACTCTGACCTCGAATGTAAGTAAAATAAATGGTTGCAATTTGTTAAAACGCACATAACATCAAATGAATTCCCACCACTAGTTTTCCTGGTGATGTGTATCACGTAGAAGAAAGAGGGAAGAAAGTGAATCTGTGCAAATAGGACACTTAAATATTTCATTCTTATTGCAAGAGTTTTGTAACTATTCAACGGCAAGATTTAAGCTTAATATTTCGGGCTGGAAAACAGAGCATTCATATGGTATTCTGTGTTGCATAGTTACATTCTCTTTTCTATCTTCATAGATAACAAACGCAAGGCCAGCCCTTCCATTTAGCTCATTACCGTCATTGAAACATATTCTTGAAAAACATCTTATAATAGGTAACTACTGTCACAAATGTATAACGAAGTATATAGTTATAAGCTGCAGAGTCTGCACTGGTATTGCTCTGCAATATGTCTGTAGAATCTAGGAAACTTTATTATTGTATGTTTTAATATATAGAATGCACCTTTTATGTTATATATGCATTAATATAATGTATGTATGCATGTAATTATTAATACATAATATATATAGTTAAAAGTTATGCAATGCGCATTGATACTGCTCTGCAATATGTCTGTAGAGTTTAGCAAATTTTATTATTGTATGTATCAGTATATCGAGTGCACTATTAATGTGTAATGTATTATGAATAATGTATTGATATATCGAATGCACTATTAATGTATAATGTACTAATACATCGAATGCACCTTTTGTGTTATGTATGTATTAATATAATGCATACATGCATGTAATTATTAATGTATAATATATATAGTTAAAATTATATAATGCGCATCGATACTGGTCTGCAGTATGTCTGTAGAGTTTAGAAAATATTATTATTGCATGTAAAAATATATCGTCCTTGCGTCGACTATTATAATAGTGCACTATTAATGTATAACGATGTATTACTGCTGTGGTAATTCAACATAGTAATAGCACTTTTTGATGTGAGTATCTGTATATTGTCATATATTGTATAATACGCATTGGGTTTGTAAGAATCCGCAATACCCCTGTTTGCAATATTGTTTTTCTGGACAGTTGCGGGATCCGGACAATACTCGAATAGTCAGTGAAAGCCGCCCGGGTGTCCGGACCCTGCTCTCACCTGTCACCTGTGTGAAGGGTCACAGATTTTCTGTGTGAAGGAACCCCGAAAAAAAAACACGTGCATTACAAAGAAAACTCAGATCATCGCAAACTGATGAGGAACGACTCATCATACTATATATGAACTCTATAAAGAACTATGAGTCATTATATGAACTCTATAATCATGAATACTTTAATGACTCATGAACTCTGCGTAATGAATACTGAAAACTCTTTGTCATCATGAAGTCAAAAATACAATATTATTCTCTTCTACATTTTATACCTCTATTTTATTAACTTCATTATGTGATACGTTATGGGCTATCCTACGTTTTAACAATTTATTCTAAATTCTAAATTTTATTATATGACGTACAGTCGTATTATTCTACACATTATGTATTATTCTATATTTTAAGAAATATTTTAAATTTGTTATATGATATATTCTATGGTTTATCATTTTATTCCAAACTCTGAAAATTTTAAATTTTATTATATGACACATTATGCATTATTCTGTACTTCATGTATTATTCTGTATTTTACTTTCTGCTTTACTTATTTTCTATATTAAATATTATTCTAAATTTGTCATATGATATATTCTATGCTAGCTTAATGTAAAACTTGTTTTATTAGATTTCCCTCCTTTCTCAAAGACACAAAGTGTTCGAGAACTAGTCTCATCCTGTGGGCTACTAATTAATTCTCCCATTACACAGTGACCCTTCTAATGACCTTTCTTCTAATTTTCTTCTTTGTCTTTATTAGAAAAATAATAACCTTTCTTTCTTTTTAGTCCTCCTCTCTTAATAATAAAATTGTAAACCTCCCGTTAAAGGAACTATCAATCACCTTTATTCTAATTCTCATAAGCGGTTAGTGGATTTTTAATGAAGTTTCTAGTGCTCCCAATACTTTTACCTGTACCTGTTTGAAGAGTGAGGCAAATCTGAATAGGAAGCATCTCATTCAAGGCATCGCAAGAGCTGTCACTTTAATGATCTAACATCAAGTTTATTTAAGATTATTAAATCAATAGGTGGGAAACCAGAAATGACGAAAGTTGTTTCATATTTGTCAGTCCTTTAACCCCGAATAGTACGAAGGAGAAATCTCCTTTGAACTCTTCTAAGAAGTTTACGACTAATCTTCTTCCTTAAAGAATTTCCCCAAGCGTTTGAGGGATGTGAAATGAGTGGCACAATGGCTTCTTATAACCATTTTGAGAACATTAGCTTTAAGTCAGCATCACAGATGGCATACCACAACACCACGATTCAATTTGAGACTTCATGTATATGCGTCAAATTATTGTCCAAAATATGCAAAATAATTCATCACTGGAAGAAACATATTTCACTTCCTTTGGCTTTGTAAAATGTTATGTATATCGACTGACAAGACAAAAGCAATTGGCCTTTCCTACGCTGTCAAAACTAAGTGGCTCGGAATTGTAGTATTGCTTGAAATTGTAATTAAAAGCTTGGTAACATAGTGAAAAGTCTTCATACTGTTTGTGTGTTGAGTGAACATCGACAGTTTCTTCAGGTGGTAGCAGAATCGTTGATTGTGTTACACAGTTGGTCTTCAAGTGCTGTAGAATAGCATGACATGAGAAAGTAATTAACGCTGTCCTTAGTAGTTGGTGGTACCTGGTATCTTGGCTTTTCTACTAAGGAAACCTTTGTAAATAGAATCTTTTAAATATTAGACATGCTGTTGACATGCTACAAAGGAAGCCTTTGTAAATAGAATCTTAAAAGAACTATAGAGCTTAATTGCAAAACCTAGTTAAATAATTCCATTTAATTTGTATAAAAGAAGAACAAAAAATAAGTCATGTAAGGAATTTAAATATTAGACATGCTGTTGTTATTTAACTTATCTAAAATATTCTTAATTTTGAGTTTTTTGCATACGTTGTAGCAAATAGGAAGGATTTTAACAAATTTTTCAGTAGCTATACAAAAATAATTACTGAGCAGAAATCTGCCCTGGAAATTAAAATCAAAAAGGAATGTATATAACCTAATTTGTGTATGTACAAGATATGAGTTATAAGAACGATTCTAAGATTTTTTAATGATGCTTTCGAATTAAAAGCGAAACAGGTGAAAGATATTTAGATGTTTCAGATACTTCGACACAGATCTTAATTACTGAGAGAGAACTTTGTAGAGTTCTACTGTCTATCCTTTGTGTGAAATCTGGAGAGTAGTTACTGCACAGAAGAAGGGTTAAAACTACCCTTTATTAAACTCTTTAAATTATTTACAATGCGTCACCTCCACGTTAACGTACTACACGTCTGCTTGGGCGGTAGCTGAAACAGTAGAATCAAACTTAAAATTGGAGATATTCACGGATAACAGAATTAAAGTACAGGGCTCATACAATCATGTAGTAGATGAGTCTAATGGCATAAGTCACGCCTAACCGGCAATAAATACTAAGCCGAAGCTTGCGTTACAAACATGCGCAGAGTTTTCCCAGACTCTCTCTAACATTCCCTTCTAAACTCTATATTTAAACTTTTTCTCTCACTGGTAGAATTTGCATTCCTCTCGCGCGCTACCAAATTTAAATATTCTCGCACTAACAACCAGGGGAATGAAGGCTTGTAGGAAACAGCTTCAAATTAAATTTAACTGGTTATTTAAAATAAATATAAATCCCTACAACTTAATTATTAACTTAAATATTAAATAGAAAAAATGTGGTACATTTTCGTAGCTTCTTATCTTTCAAAGTATTTTCATAAATCATTGGAAACTATTCGTAAAAGATGCCGAAAAACAAGATATATTTTCAAAATACATTTCAGGCAGTTTCCCAGTCCAGATTTAAGTCTGCGCATAGCTGTCGAATCGAAATGATAACTGAAATCCCAACCACCTGCGTGGGCCGATGACAAGAGTCCACAGGAAGGAGACAGCAAACCATCTCTGACTATTTTCGAACATTTTCGTAAGCCTTCGGGGGCGTGCCAGGTTTATATGATTCTCACATATTTCACTTTAAAGATGACAGTGATCCTCTCAATGCCCTCTAGACAAAAAAGAAATACAAGAACCTCGGAAGCCCATAACACATTTTAAAGAATATATGCTATTCACAGCTCGCTTAAACTATACCAGATTGACTGGAAAGGAGCAGATTAGGATAACAGATTGTAAGATACACATGGCTGTCTCCTAGAATGAAATCTTGACGTTTGAGAAGCGCCATCGCAATTTAAAAAAGTTAACAAGTTCTTGTGTTATTTATTTATAAAAAAATGGAGGCCCTTGAGCCTTAAATCTGCTTTTGACACATTTGGCATTATTCAAAGGGTACACAAAAAGAGTCCGAAGCGATTTAAAATACTCTTCTGCAATGTTTTGTATCACCCCCTCACGCTGTGCCTAAGAAAGTGTCACCAGCAACTTTTCAGGGGCGCACTGTTATTTAGTGCTTCTTCGATGTCAGGCCATTGTTCCTCCGCAGCCCGCCAAAAGCAGGGGCTAGGAGGAAAGGAAAAAAAACTTTAGATAAATAGGAAACTTCCGAAACGGCTAAAGTTTACCTTGTTCTTCAACGTGTCTAGATACTGTAATTCATTCCCCTTTAAGTTTATCTATGTTTTTTTAACAAAATTTATGTTTTTCTTTATTTTAGTCCAAAGCGGCTTTGTCCCTGAAGAACTATTGTTTTCGCTTTGCAATTTTCCGTCGGAAACTTTAAATGTCGCTTCATTTTTCAAACTGTTGCCACCAAATATTGTAACCCTGCGTTATATTTAAAGAAATTAAATAATGAAGAATGTGCATAAATGTATGTATGTTTCTCGCATTGTGATAAAACGACGATACCTAGAGCCATCGAATTTTGAATGACGTCATCCTGCTGCGAATATGGGCATCTGGAAGCCCAAGTTTGAAATTTGGAGTTTGTTTTATTATCGATTTCATATTTTGTAAAATTTTACAGAATTTTTGATTAACAATCTCGAGGATTTCGAAGCGAGCAATGATAACGTTGTATAGAAAAAAACATTTTTATCTGCAGCGCGTGAGACTGTGCGTAGGAAATGCACAGTCTCATGTTATCTTT
This sequence comes from Stegodyphus mimosarum, assembly GCA_000611955.2. Lineage (NCBI taxonomy): Eukaryota > Metazoa > Arthropoda > Arachnida > Araneae > Eresidae > Stegodyphus > Stegodyphus mimosarum. Next base: position 660,029 of record KK119841.1, read on the forward strand.
AGACTGTGCATAGGAAATGCACAGTCTAAAGATATGCTCAGTTTAAAATTATTTTGCGATATTGTTCTTTAACTGAATTTTATGGTTTAAGTGCGAAGAACATGATATTTAATGAATAAAGGTAACACTCAAATTGTTAAAAAACTCCCCTTTGAACGTAATACATAAAATCTGAAACGTTTCAGATTTTCTTTTATTTATTTATTTATTTTTTTTTGAACAAGGAGGCTATATTTCCCGTAGCTGTTTGTTATTAATTTTCTTCCGTATTGAAGAATAATCAACTGGTTGTTACATTAGTAAGAGGAATGTTAAACATTTCTGTGCATCTTGTATTCTTGCTTTAAAAAGCTTGGACCTCTGGAATACGCGCAAAACCGCTTTCTAAAGCATAAATACAAGTTGCACAGAACTGTTTTGTATTCTTACTAAAGTAACAACCTGCTGATTATTCTTCAATACGGGAGAACATTAATAACAAACACGGGCACTACGGGAAATATAACCTCTGTGTTCAAAAACAAAATAAATAAAATAAAATAAAATAAGGAAATTTGAAATGTTTTAGATTGTAAATTTGCTATTGCTATTGTTACACCACGAAGGCAAGCTGGAAGGAGGGAGAAAATACCTTTGTAATGTAAAACATAAAAACCACCATTCTGCCAAATCGTTCGTTCGTCCTCAACAGGATCTGCAATGAATTACCGTTATCCCTCGACTACAGCCATTGAATCTTTAACTGATAAGTTTAAACACGAATGTGATTGGTTAAATTTGGCTTTTCTGACTCTGGTAAAGCACACACTAAGATAATGATGGATGCCTTCGTTGAGGATTTCTTAAAGAAAAACTGACTCGTATCGAGGTTACACTTGCGAGAAAACCACGAAAACACCCATGCAACCAGTCTGATACCCTGGAATCGAACTACACGAGTTCAGCGACTCGGCAGCTGGTAAAATACATGGTTGCGAACATTCTTGATCACAACAAACTGTTAGGTTTGTTTTTAGCATTTAGAGCGGGGTTCTCCAAACCTTTTTTTCCTAAGAACACCTTCTAGAATATCTGTTGCACAGAGGGCACCCTTTACTTTTTCGAGTTGAATTTATAATTGGATAGAGTTAATAATACATGCACATAAAAGAAGAGATCGGTTGCATTTCGCAATGTGCTGGTATCTGTTTTGGACGTAATTTCTATTTCAATAAAAATGCGAAAGCTTTGACATAGAAATGTATTTAAAACTAAAACATTTTTATTCTGATCGCATGGCGACGGGCACACGTTAAACGGTCGGCGGGCGCCATGAAGCCCGTGGGCATAGGGTTGGGAACCCCTGATTTAGAATGTCAAAGTATTCAAGGGTTACCCATTTTACGACGGATTTAATCAAAATGGACTTTACAATTAGGACGAGATATTTGTGAGGGTATTTTCCAGTGGGAAGGGATATCTTCGTGGTACACTTTCTAAGTAAAATAAGTCGTGCTTACTTATACATGGAGAAAAGTATGAAAACCGTACGCAACCATGTCTTTCATCTATCAGGAAGAACACTCGACTAATTATCAGTACCTCATTATTTTAGCTACTGGTCGACTTAAATAGGTCGAGAAACTTTGTGATAAAAACTAGCTAATCTTAATGTTATGCTTTAGCATAGATGACAAAGATAGGGAAACTACAGACAGAACCTGGACAAGGGTGAATCACTGGAAGGGGTGTTAAATTGGCTATGAGAATTCGAAAATTACTTCAATTATGTTTTTAAATTTGCCGGTTATTATTAGGGTAAATAAGCTTCGGAAAACTTAAATGAGTAAAACAATACGAAGAATTGCAAGAAAGCCTGGAAATTAATACAATAAGTATTTCTTATTAAACAAAAAAGAATTTTTTTAACATTTTCATTTGAAAGTTATAAATAAATATTATTTTTCTGAATTTATAATTAATTTTTCTGTATTATTTTTCTGATTTTATAAAGCTAGAATTAACAAGTAATATTAAGAAAAATGTAAAGTCAATTCCTACTTACGTCAACAAAGAAAAATTTTAAAAATACCCCCCAAAAAAATTAAAAATACCAATAAAAATACCAAAAAAATATTTTTAATTAAAAATTTAACTGTATTAACATCACGTGTTATCCACTACAAGTTAAAAAAACGTATTTGAACTAGAGTGGCTGAATAATAAGTATTTTATTAACCCCTGAAAATTTGAACAAGATATAGGGAGAGTGTGAGCTAATAGTTGGAATTTAATAATGAAAAATACTTTAAGAAGTATGGCATTTTGATTTAATACAGTTACTTTTGTTTAATAAAAATATAGCTATTTTGATATAGAGGCGCGCATTTACCATTTTGCCTTAGGTGAAAAAATATCTTGGCACGGCTCTGCCTCCAGACATTTCTTTCAGACAGCGAATTGGATAAACTACCAGCATTCCGTGGACAAAAGCATGAGTGTAGGTATTTTTCTGTTTAAACTTGAATTTTGTTTACACTTTTCTATAACAAGGTAAACTTCGTTTTAGGTAGCATTTCTGATTTTGTATTTCACTACACCCTATACGACGCTTTCTCCTTCAAAACTGGAATGGAACTGGGCAACGTTTTTCTTTAACCTATATGGTGCTCAAGGCTCGAGAAGTCTACTCTTTTTGACACTATAAAATTCGTGTACTTGTTCTGATTACATCAGAAAATGAGAGGTAAATCCAAATAATTTTAACAAAGTGCGTAAACCACATTTCCGCTGTTATCACTTTCAACAAATATGCCAAATTTCAAAACGCGCCAATATATAAATTCACGTATATCTTCGGAAATTTTGAATAAAAAGCTGTCATTTTTTGCAGGTATCCTTAGCAATAAATCTATTTAAGATGATGGTAAAAATGTTATAGGTTGTAATTCAAAATTTTTGTTCGATAAATTTATAAATTTTTTTTAAAAACACAAATTTTAAAAATAAATCATAAAAAATGGGTAAATTTTATTTGGAATGAAGCTAAATTTCGAATTGTATAGGAAGGAATGGAATAAGTTTCATAAAAAAAGAGATATTAATAAATACATACGAAATTGAATTAACATGGAGGAGCTAAAATTTTGAGACCCAATTTTTTAAAAACTACTCAAGCGATTTTTACAAAATTTGGTATTTTGGCATAATTTGAGTCGTAGATACATACTATGGAAAAAAAGTAGCATGTCATTTCAGAAAACATCTGATCTTGGGTCAAAATACTTATACTAGAACAATGGTATATATAAATCGAATAAATATCTTAAGTCGTGCTTTCGAGACATGGAAAACGCAGTTTGAATTTCGTCAATCTGCCCAGTAGAACGGGAGATATACACTCACGTTTGTGAAAATTGCAAAACCAAGAAGGAATCGTCATAATTGAATGCAATTTAATACACAGTTGAGTGGTAGTGGTACAAATAAATGATTAAATGTTCAAAGCAAACAAACAAGAACAAGAGATCAGAATCAGTATTTTGTGTGGCCACCACGCGCCGCAATAAGTGCTGCTACACGACGTGGCATGGAGTCAAACAAAGTTTGAATGTCTGACTGAGGAAGAGCATTCCATATCGTTTGTACGCGTACCCAAAGTTCGTCTGCAGACGCAACAGGACGAGGATCACGAGCAAGACGCCGACCAATGACATCCCATACATGTTCAACTGGCGACATATCCGGGGAACACGCAGGCCAAGGAAGAAGCTGTACCTGCTGCGCTGCAAAGAAGGATTTAACAATCCGAGCAGTATGAGGGCGGGCATTGTCCTGTTGAAATACAGCGCCTGGCAAGCTTTGAAGGAAGGGAACAGCTTCGGGCTGTAGAACTTCACGGATATACCGGTTGCTGTTCAGATTGCCCACAATTCGTAGCAATTGAGATCGTCTATGATATGCTATGGCGCCCCAGACCATAACTCCGGGTGTTCGTCCACTGTGGCGTTCGATAATGCACTCCGGAAGGTGGCGTTCACCGGCATAGCGTCTGACACGAATGCGGCCATCATGGTACCACAAATTAAAGCGGGATTCGTCAGAAAACACGACATGCTGCCAATCAGCACGCCAGTCTCTATGCTGATTGGCCCATTGTAGCCGCAGGCGGCGATGGTCGTGCGTTAGGGGGATCCTGTATAAAGGAGTCCGTGCGCGCAGTCCACACTGCAGCAGACGTCTACGAATTGATGAAGCACACAATGAAACACCTGTAGCTATTGACCACAGTGCTGCCAATTGTCTAGAGGAAGCTGTACGGTCCGTCCGCGCCATGCGGACCAGGTGTCTATCATCGCGAGCTGACGTCACATTTCGGGGTCCACTCCCGGATTTCCGAGTTGTCCGACACTCGTCCGTCCACTGCTTCCAAACGCGCATCACTGTGCTGCTGTTACGCTGCACACGAGAGGCTACTGCACGATACGACAATCCAGCTTCACGAAGGCCGATGATTCTCCCTCGTTCAAACTCTGTAAGTTGTTCAAATCTCGCTCTCTGGCATAAGTACAGATTGAGTTAACGTTGAGTTAAAGTTTACCACTAGCAGATAACCACCGATAACCATACACGCCTCGCTACAGCCGTCTATTTATTCCGATCCATCAGCCGTTCAGAGGGCGCTGCTCAGCATACGCATGCGCTACGGATTTGCAATTCTAATCATTTGCATATCATGCGCTACTTTGCATTTCCTGAAAATTTCAGCTCACCTTCATGGTGTTGCAATTTTCACAAACGTGACTGTAGAACTGTCCTTTTCTTTTATTTTTTTTGGCGCAGTGTACGTTGTTTTGTCATTTTAACACATTATTCGGTTCATTAGAGAATCAGCGGCTCGTAGCAAGTTCAAATCATAGTGTGTAAAGAGCACAGCTCGTAAATAGTTCCTTGAACAAAGTACCTTTTGTGTGTTCTGTTACATATGGGAATGGGAAACAAAATCGTATGGCTTAAAATTTTCAAGCAAAAAGTTACTTAAAAGTGAGAAGAAACATTTATTTATTCTTCTTCAAAACTAGTATAAGACGAGACTGGCAAATGTCATACGTTTACTTTTGAAATTTATAATTATTTTATGAAAAATTTCAACTCCAGCCATTTATTTAGCAACCCTTTCAAAAAAACGTTTAAATAATTCAGTAGTGAGCACAGATATATTTTCTATTGTTTTCCGTTAAGAAATTCCTTATAATTTTTACTTCTATACATACTGATGTTATTGCGCCCAAAGTGAAAGAATTTGTATAGTTTTGTATAATATTGTTACTTGCGTAGGGGTTCATAATGGATTGAATGCATAACTCGTTAAATGTTAACAATATTTATTCTTTTCACAAGAAATAAAACAAGATGCTGAAATATTTCCTCACAGATATTCGTACAATATCACGATATCTGAAACGTTAAACAGAACTCAATTCAAAACAGGAGAAAGTTAATCCAATTTCACAACGAATTTGCTACAGTCAATAACAGGATTAGGTAAACAACAATTCGCTTAAAACATCTACAAACGAGCTGAGGTGTTTTAATTCGACTTTTATAAGCTTTTTAATTATTCACTAGAACATTCTGGTAAAACCTATTCTCTCGATTTTTCTGGATGGCAGCAGCAATTACCAGATATCTATTAAGTATTAAATGCACGCGCTCTTTTATTTTTATTTTCCGACGTAGCTTTCTATTCAAAAATCGTGTGCGTTGCACGAAAAATAAAGAAAATTTAATTACAGTTCTAAATAAATAGCTAAATAAATACGAAATCCGTAACAATATAAATAATTTTATATAGTATAAAAAAAAGTAATTTATAAAATATGTTTATCCATCTTTAAGTTCCACAAGATCCATTTTTTAAATTTTAAGAACCAAACTGCATATGATCACCTGTTTGGCAGCCGTTTTGTTTTTCTCGATATCACGAAATGAACCTGCAAAAAGGAAACAAGTGTATACTGTATTTCCACATGCATTCTCCCCTAGCTTTTTAGCCCTAGATTCGAATGTTTTTAAATATTCGCATAATCTTTCCCTTCCTGCCTATTCTGTACGTTACATAGTGGAGATTGTATATTTTTCCTCTGAAGCTAGTTTATTGGTTAATTCATTATGTTGATTATTTTCAATGACGGTATTCAAATGCGTTTGCATTTTTGTATTACATTTCACCAGTTTATTTTCCCTTGCACATATTATTTGAAATATATTTTCTGCAGATTCTTAAGTTAACTGGACGTGGCTGGGGTTTTCACATTTACAAAACTTTCTAAACATGTGATTGTACCTTGCTTCTATTATTTACGTTCCAGCTTATTGTAGCTACTGCTGATTTCTTCGGTCTTGTAAAATGGGGGCCTTTTGTTCGCAATCTTTTTTCCTTCGTTTCTCAGATGTCCACCTTGGGAAATACGATCGAAACCTCATTCATTTCAGGTGCCTTATCAATTTACCAGATAGCGTGGCGTGTTCGTATCAGTTATGCAATATTGTCGCAATACCCGTCAGATATTGTAATGTTGATACTATGATGTATTTTTATTTGACTGTAGGTTCTTTTAAAGAAACGATATTGTCATAGGTAGATTATCCATACTACTTTTCATGTGTTATAAGTCTTACTGTAATCGCATTCTTCGGTAATTAAATTACTGGCATAATTTTCCCTTCTCAATTTTTAGATGAGAAAATTTGGTAAAAATAAAGTAGATTACGAGGGTAAATACAGTATTATAAAAAGCTTTATTCAAAAGCTATTCCAGACTAAGGTTGCTTCCTTGCCTATTAAAAATTTATTCTTGTGTACTTTTTTTTTTTTTTCATTTTGTTAGGAGAACGTTCGTCAGGTGATAGTGTTTTATTGCCCGAACCTCATTGCAATTCCATTCAGTCTTCGTCTGAAATGCAATTATCGGCATACTGTTTATTGTAAATTAAAATAGAAATCTTCATTGTAATCCCCCACTCACTCACTCACTCCCCAAGTTTGGCCCTGCAGATGATATTCTTCATCTTAAACTGAGACCTTAGCCTTAAAATACCAGTATTTGAAGCATTTCAAAAAGGAAAAACCTAATCAGCAAATGAAAGAGTATACCATAATTTGACTTGTATGAAGGCTTCCAAAAGAAATACGTATATACAAAGTGATGTATTAATAAGAACGCATGTAGAGAAGGTAACGATGATAATATTGCTATTTTAGTGCAAAGAGGCTTTGTCTCTAAAGGACTATTGTTTTAGTTCTGCGATTTTAAGTCAGAAACATTAAATGTCGGTTCACTTTTCAAACTGTTGCCATCAAATGTTGCAGCCCTGCATTATAATAAAGAAATTAAATAATGAAGAATGTGCATAAATGTATGTATGTTTCTCACATTGTGATAAAACGACGGCACCTAGAGTTATCGAATTTTGAATGACGTAATGCTGCTACGAATATGGGCATCTGGAAGGCGAAATTTGGAATTTGTTTTATCATTGATTTCATATTTTGTAAAACTTTGACGAATTTTTGATGAGCAAACTCCAGGACTTCAAAGCGGGCCGTGGCAACGTTGTACAGAAAAAAAACATTTTTATCTCCAGCGCGTGGGACTGTGTGTAGGAAATTTTAAAGATATGCTCAGTTTAAAATTATTTTGCGGTGTTGTTCTTGAACTGAATTTTACGGTTTAAGTGCGAAGAACATGATATTTAATAAGTAAAGGTAACACACAAAATGTTAAAAAAACACCCCTTTGGACGTAATTTAGAATCTGATTCCTTTCTGATTTTTTTTATTTCTAATTACTTTCATTTTTTACGAATGTCATCTTTAAATAAATCGTGCGTGCATTTAAAATACAAACCATAACTGTGCCCTTTAATTAGTTACATAGGAAATTGTTCATATATAAGCTGTGAACGTAAATTAAAAAAAAAGGTTTTTTCCAATATGCTGCGTTTCTTAATTGCTGTGAAAATATTTCTGTTAAAATTAAATAGTGTCATCTAATGTCCACTGGGAGCAATCAAAGGGACTTTAACTTCGACTGTGTGTGGCTGCAATCCCTAATCCCCCGGTAGGGAGCCATTTAGAGAGAAAAAAAAAAGGTGCCTAAGAAGTGAGATAGGTTGAGGGAGAGAGCAATATGGATAGAGAAGAATCTAATCTTCACGAGAGAGTCTTTCATCAACGTCACTTAGGAGGAAAAGCTCCGTTGATGTGACAGGAGAAGTGATAAGAAGTTGAAGACTTAATCAGCGTTATTTGGTGCATCGTGGAAAAGTGCGGCTGTAATGTAAGCCTACGTGATACAGCAGGAAAAATTCAATTTTATGGACAGGTAAGATAATTGCTAACTCTGCAATGGAATATTACTTGCAAACGCATTTCCTGTTTCTTAGTAAGCAAGATATAAAATTAGTTTAACAGACACTAAGCAAAATACAATAAAATATTGTAAACGTTTGTATTGGCAGATATAATTCTTATTATTTGTAAAGGGATAATGCAAGTTGAAAACTGTGTAAAGAGTTAGAGGCCTTTCTGCCCCTCCCAGAGGGTATGGTGGTTAGCAAAGCCTATTACGGTACCAAAGGGTAGGGGTTCAAATCCCAGAGAAGGCATGGATGTTTGTAAATGTGTAGTATGCCGGATGCATGGAGGCGCTCTTAATATGCGGCGAGCCGAAAGTCCTCTCGAGAGATTGCCGGCAAGGAAAGAGGGATGGGCAACCTCGAACCCGTTCCCCCAGGGGTGCTGTCCATCAAAATTGGGGACGGAACTGAGCGAAGTCGTACTGTCACCCGCATGGTGTTCAAGGCTCTTGCCAACGATAGGCGCAATTTTGCACGTTTGCCAGGATGAATTTCGTGGGCTTGTCCTGATGTCACTATCAGAGAAGTGAGACAGGTAACAACAATAACAGCAACACAAGAACAGAGGCCTTTCTCTGATATGCTGATGCGGTGCAGCAATATAACGATCAGCACTTCGAACTGGCAATTCGGAGATCTTGATCCCAGGCAAAGTCTTCACCAAATTATCAAAAATTCCTTGCTTCTAGTTCCTCACTTAGGCTCACGATCTAAAGCGATTCAAAATAATTTATCATCAGGCTTGTTTTGATCGAACTGGGGGTCAGCTTACTGCCCCCTATTTGCCATTAAGTGGCGAGAAATAAAACCTTCTTAAGCATTGATAAAATCGTTCGTGACACTTAGATTAAGCCAAAAAATTCAGGGATTATCTGTGTAAAGAAGGCTGCATTCAAGCAAAGCATTATATTGTTGCGTTTATACGGGTTCGTGGATTTGAGAGTATCCGATGAAAACACGATGCAGAACAATAAAAAGCACAATTTATTTACAGGAATCACTATTTACAGCACAGTTCCAAAATCACCTTTAAAAGCGTCGAAAATCTACAATAAATACGCTGAAACAATCAGCAACACAGCTTCAGGCTGTAACCGTAAAGGTAGCTTCACGGCAACACTAAACTTATAATAAACACCGTGGAACAATCACCAATACACTGTCAAGCTACACTGTAAAGGTAGCTTCACGCAAAGCACTATCTCGATCGCTTTCCGTTCACAGAACTCTCGCGTAGCTTAGCACTCGCAGTGAGCAGCGATTCTCACAACTCTCACAATTAATCATACTACTTCACAATTAATCAGACACACTCTCGCAATTTTCACAATCTGCCTGCTCTCAGAAACGCAAGGGTTTATATAGCTTTTCTTTAAGCTCCACATGTTTCGAGAAATATCTTGACAGGAAGTTATTCTAGAAGCTTCCTGATTGGACCATGGGATATCGCCAATTTGGTCGCCAAATGGGCGATAAAGTCGCCAATCTGGCAACGCTACCATACACTATTTTATGGCAACCCTAGTGCTATGCCGGAAAGCTTACATACAGACGCAACCGCCGAATTTTTCGCAACACTGCCCTCTCCCAAGGACTGCACGTCCCGGGCAGTACAATCCTTGGTTGGGAGCGAAAAAGAAATAATCGAAAAAGCTACAAAACAAATAAATTACAATAATAACAAAATTTGCAAATATTTAGAGTATTTACAAATAACAAAAACATTTACACTAATTACAAAGATCTATGTACAAGCAACTATGCCCAGATCATACAATTAAACATAAAACCATTACGAAATACGCGGTACCCATAACAAAAATAACTATCACTAATTACTATGGCCATAGTATGGAGCTAACTTATCATAATGTACAATCTTAGGTTTGGAATTAGGAGACTTACGGATCCGTATTACGACGTCATGCAGTCTGTTGAGGACTGTGTAGGGACCCTCCCAATGTCATTGCAGTTTGGGAGAAATGCCCTTACGACGGCTAGGATTCCACAGCCAAACCTTGTCGTTTTCCTGGAACTTATGTTCGGTCGCTCTTGCGTCGTACCTCTTCTTCATCCTGTCCGTCAAGATGTTAATTCGCTCTCGAGGAAACCTGTGCATCGTTTCCAACCGGGCTTGGGGATCTTGAACGTACTCCTCAGGAGAGGACTATAGGCCCGGAGGACGGCCGAAAAGCAGGTCACTCGGAAGACGGAGATCACGACCGAAGAGCATTTGAGAAGGGGAATAGCCGGTACTCTCGTGGACGGCACTACGGTAAGCAAGCAGGAACAGGGGCAGCTTACGATCCCAGTCTTCTTGGTTCTTGGAAACCATAAGCGATAGGTGGTTCAAGATTGTGCGGTTAAATCTCTCCACCATGCCGTCAGACTGCGGATGTAACGGGGTGGTCTGTGTTTTCTTTATTTCCAATAAGTCGCACAGTCCTTTGAACACAGCCGAAGTGAAGTTCCTGCCTTGGTCGGTATGAATCTGGAGGGGAGTTCCAAATCTAGATACCCAGTTCTGCAACAGGACTTCAGCCGTAGTGACAGCCTCTTGGTCTGGAATTGGATATGCTTCAGGCCACTTCGTAAAATAATCCATGACAACTAGAATGTATCTGTTGCCATCTTTAGTCCATGGCAGAGGTCCCAGTATATCAAGGGCAATTCGCTCGAAAGGCGCTCCAACGTTGTATCGCTGCAGTCTTCCGCGACAGCGTTCCTTCGGTCCTTTCTTGGCTGCGCAGGCATCGCAAGACCGGCACCATTTCTCAACGTCGTTTCTTGCGGAACTCCAAAAGAAGCGCTCTCGAACTTTGTTTAATGTCTTCATATAGCCGAAATGCCCTCCTGTTGGGCTGCTGTGTATTTCTTTCAGGACATCAGGTATTCGGTTTTGAGGAAGCAGCAGCTGCCATCTTTTATTAGTTCCATCGTCGCTTTCCCACAGTCGATATAAGACTCCATTTCGAAGGTGAAGTGAGTCCCAGAGAGCCCAGTACCTTTTAGTTATAGGACTGAAGATGGAAACGTCCTGCCACTTGGATTTCGTAGCCGATGATTCCTTCAGGTCTATTGTTGGCTTAATGTTAGGATCCGCCAACCCGTACCTTCTGCTCTTGAACAATACCCGGGTCAAATACTTTTCCACTGAAGTTCTCAGGTGTATATCAGTTTTCAATATCACAGTCTGAAGATTCAGTCCTTTCAGACTTTTCGTGCACAGGAAGATCTGAAACAGTTCGTCCACCACTCTGTACTTTATTCGCATCCTGTGTACTGTTCACCTTGGTAATTTTAGCAGTTGCTACATGCTCATTTTCCTCCGTTTCCTGGGAACTAATTCCGAAGTTTGCACCAGGGTCATGAATACAATCCGATCCTTTACAAACAGAAGTCTCCTGGTTTAGAATCGAGTCCATGCCTACACAATCTGCACTATAAGACACACATACAGTTTGCGAAGTAGGTAAATTTTCTTGCAATACTGGATCACTATGCTTAAGCTGTACATCAGCTTCTTCCATCTCAGAGTCATATGAGTTTCCAGATGGTTCAGTACTTGCTAACTGCGACTTCGTAACTTCACTATCAGTTTCTATGATCTCGAAAGTCGCATTTTCATTTTCTTCTGTCTCTACTTCAGGAACTTGAGAATCAAAAGCTTCTTTCCCGTCTTTTATTTCTTCATGCATTCCTTCTTTTCCTTTAACCCCGCTAGATGTTTCATACATCATTTCTTGATTTTTCTCAGGCAGTTGATTAGCTATTCCCCTTATTTCTCCTTCCTTTGATTCTTCAGACGCAAATTTCGGCACTTTCGCATCTTCTTTTATGGCTCCAGTTTCTTCTGCAAGCTCCTCTTTCATCTGTTGGAGTTGCTCTCGTACCTTTTCTCGGCCGACTTTCTTCTTTTCGCGCTCGGCCTTCATCTCGGCTATTATCTCTTCATAGCCCGCTTTCATGTCTTGTTTCATCTCTTCTTGTCCGGCTTTCAGAGCTGCTAACATGTCCATCAAAGCTTTCATTTCCTCCGCCATTGCTTTCTCCTCTAGACGGGTGACTGGCATTCACTCTCAAACCCCACTTCTGACACCAATTGTTGCGTTTATACGGGTTCGTAGATTTGAGAGTATCCGATGAAAACACGATGCAGAACAATAAAAAGCACAATTTATTTACAGGAATCACTATTTACAGCACAGTTCCAAAATCACCTTTAAAAGCGTCGAAAATCTACAATAAATACGCTGAAACAATCAGCAACACAGCTTCAGGCTGTAACCGTAAAGGTAGCTTCACGGCAACACTAAACTTATAATAAACACCGTGGAACAATCACCAATACACTGTCAAGCTACACTGTAAAAGTAGCTTCACGGCAAAGCACTATCTCGATCGGTTTCCGTTCACAGAACTCTCGCGTAGCTTAGCACTCGCAGTGAGCAGCGATTCTCACAACTCTCACAATTAATCACACTACTTCACAATTAATCAGACACACTCTCGCAATTTTCACAATCTGCCTGCTCTCAGAAACGCAAGGGTTTATATAGCTTTTCTTTAAGTTCCACACGTTTCGAGAAATATCTCGACAGGAAGTTATTCTAAAAGCTTCCTGATTGGACCATGGGATATCGCCAATTTGGTCACCAAATCGGCGATAAAGTCGCCAATCTGGCAACCCTACCATACACAATTTTATGGTAACCCTAAAGACTCTCGAACCCGTCCCCCCTCCATCAAAATTGGGGGCGGAACTGAGGCAAATCGTACTGTCACCTGTCAGGTGCTTGAGGCTATTGCCATCGACAGGCGTAATCTAGCGCTCCTTGACACGAGATTTCTAGTGGGCTTGGACTGACTCTGTCAGACAAGTGAGCACGACCAACAACAAGGGAGAAAATCCATGGTCAAGGGCAACAGATCTTAAATAACTGAGTTTCTTAGCAAGAAGAGATTCTGACGAACAAACGTTGAGAGCTCGAACCATTTTTTGCTTAGCCGAGTGACATGACATAGCATGGAGAGGTAAACAAACAGAAAAGGGTTTGTGGTAAACAGTTGTGCTGAAATTAGATTCATTACGTATTATAAGCATATCAAGGAAAGGCAGTGTATTATCAAATTCAGTCTGAAAAGTGAACTGGATGGCTGTGTCAATCGAATTTATAACAGATAAAATCTGGGATAAGTCTTCCTTATCACCATCCAAAAGAGCGAAAGTGTTGTCTAGGTAGCGAATCCACAGACGAAAAGATAGTTTTTCAAATAATATGAACTCAAAATAGTGCATGTAAATGTCTGAGGGGATTACCCATAGCTACTCCTTCAATTAGGCGATAATAGGAATTTTGATAGCCGAAGCTATCAAAATTCTAAGTAGTTGGCTCCTAAATATCGAATAAGCTAGCGAGGCTATCGAGCCGGCCGAGCGTAATAACAGCTTAAAGAGTAGTAGCCAAAAGGCAAACGCGCGCTGCTTAGATACTCTGAAGCTGTCTCTCGAAGTCAGAGTAACCTGGACTTAAACACTACTCTTACCGCATTTGCATTAAACGCGATTCTAAAAACACATTCTTGTAGGAAATTGTAAGCTGACATTAGTATGGGCAGGAAAGTAGCTTAAACTAAAGGTAACTGTTAAAAACTAAGGATAAATCTTACACTACTACTGGTGCTATTTAGCAGAATGCTACTTAAAATGATAAAGCCCAGGTAATAAATATATTTTTTAGGTTTTTGCTTGCATTTTGAATTAAAAATGTGTTAAATTTCAGGATTATTAGATATGCTCCCACACAAATATTTATCAATATTTTACTTTCATATTTATCGCTTGTATTTATTAATTTATAAGTAATTAAATGGAATAAAATATACAAAATAATAATAATAATAATAATAATAATAATAATAAAGTAAAATAATAATGTAAAGTAAATGGAATAAACATACACTTGCTATTTTTTAAGAAATTCTTCTGTTTTGCTTTAAAAAATTGTCTGAAAAAATTTTAGATATATACATAAACCTAAACGTTTAGTTCACTTAATTGAGAACATTTCAAAGAATATTTGTGAAAAGTTTCATAAAATTTCTACAGTCGTGTTTTAAGTTAAATATTGTTTGGAAACAGAAAAGTTGAAAAAAATGTAGTTTTCCAAAAATTAGGCCTTAATGTAATGAAAATGCAGACAAAAGGAAATGAAAATGTTACCAAGTATGAAAATTAAATTGGAAAATTAATTTTCTTCCCGAACATTCGGTAACAAATAGAAAGGTTCAAAATCATCTTTTTTGCAAATCACTAAAAGCAAACTTTCAAATACAAAATTCTCATTTTAAAATTACTTAGAGTGGTCTATGTACTTAAGACATCAGCTTCCGGGTTCTTAAATAGAAACTTCCAGCTCACGGCGTAGAAACAAAAATAGCCATAATTCTGCTTTTAACGAACGGAGAGCCAAAAAAACGTAATTTTGGGAAATTTAATGTATTAGCTTTAAAATAAAGTAATAAAAATTTTAAAAAAATATCATCAAAATTGACGGTTAGAACGCAGTCGAGTACCTTAATCACCTGTACTCATACGGAAAGATAAAATAAAGTATCTACTGTTTATGTAAAGATTTCGGAATTTATGATTCAAGTACAACATCTCGTGTATCAATGCTCTTACAACACAAGCAAATGTATATGTAAACTGTGTCTACTTTCATGATATCATTTACAAAGCTGTTTCTTTTCTCTCCTTCTAAGAATCAAGTTTGGCTACTCAGACGGCGCTGTTTTTAGGGACTTAAAATAGCTAAATAGCTTACGGAACGTTTCGTTTATTCAAAAAGGCGCATACCTTGAAAATATTCGCCTAAAACAAACTGTCATTGTGGATTTCGTTAAATTAACATTATCCTATTATAAAGAATATTACAACCTGTTTCAGTCTACACTTCAGAAATATAAACTCAGTAAAAATAATATAAGAGAAGAGTAATATAAATGCAAAACTAACTTTGTGATGTAAATCGCAATCGTTTATCAAAATTAATACAATTGCATCGAAAAGATAGTAACTTTATTGAGTCTTGCTCTCTTGGACAACATAAAATAACGATCTCCGAAAGACTGTTTGAGGAATTCTCTCCAGGTCTCTAGCGCAGCAGAAAAGAAGTCAGAAAAAGAGTGTAAAGAATCCTTTATTCAATAAATAATGATTCACGCCACCCAGACGGTGTAGTGGTCAGGGGAGCCTGACTGCGATACCGAAGGGCCTGGGTTTGTATTCCGGAGAAGGCATGGTTGTAACTCTCTGTCTCTTCATAGGAGGCAATGGTGGCCCACCTGTTAGGTGTCTCCATTATAAAGAGACCATCACATCTGGCCTTAGTATAGATTAATGGACTCTGTTACAAACTGTAACTGTTCACAATCTGCCATTGGGGAAAAATGGATTCATAGATGGCCCAACTTGGGCTTACACAAAGCCAACACTTCTGCCCTAACTCAAACAGGTAACTTATAATAAAAATAAACTGTATTAAATGAGCCTGACAGTTCTCTGGATAAAGTAAGCGCGCAGGAAGGTTCTCGTACAAGCCGGCGGAAATAAGACTCGTAGAACCCGGCGGAAATAAGACAAATGGCTAGGAGCACTCACGCTACAGAATCAAATCGGTGATAGTTCAAAATAAGAACGTGTCCTTCAAGCAAGCATAACACGCTCCGAAACACTTTCCTGAACCTTCGCTTAAACAGCCCTTGTTTCTACCTTATTCTGAATACACGCGCTCTGTCTGATTAGCGTTCTGGCAGGAAAGCATGGTTGGAAACGACACTGAAAGGAAAGTTGCTTTAACTAAAAAATAAGTGTTAGTCAAACTTGTAGACGCGTTAGGTTATTTCGAAGCAGGAAAGATAATAAATGAACAATGCCCTCGCCGGGACACGAATACGCGCCGAGCGTGCTGACCACTCCACTAGGAAGGCATGCTAAGAAGACGGGAGAAATACCTTATACACTCCTCCTTTTAAAGGACGACTGGGGATTAGGGGACGCAATTGCCAAATCCTGGTGGCGAAGAATCATCATCCACCACCTTTTAGTTCGGGCGCCACTATAGAAACATTAGGTTATTTTTTTTAAAGCAGAAGAGAAGAAAAATGAGCAATGCCCTCGTCAGGACTCGACCACGGACCTCTCGAATATACACCGAGTGTGCTGACCGCTACACCACGAACACATGCTAAGAAGGCGGGAGAAATGCCTTATCAACTAGGGTGGGAGGAATAACTTATAAACTAAATAAATTCCCAAACATTTTAATCATTCAGTGTGTAAGAAACATAGCGATTTAAATCCGAAACATGAAAGAAATAATCAGCTGCTGGGAAACTACTTTGTCACATCTTTTGTATTGCCTCAGAATAAATATGGCGATTTATTCTAACATTCTGTTACTTTTATTATTTTTCATTTCTATTATTTTTCTTAGTTGTGCATTAGAGATATTGCTGTCACTGGAAAAAAACGTTCGTACACTAAACAAGAAAATGTGTAATTTTTTGTTTGGTTACAAAAGTTTATTTACTGATATTTATTGCAGTTTATGTGGTATTGTAGAGACATTAGGTATTTTTTGAAAGCAGGAGAGAGGAAAAATTAGCAATGCCCTCGCCAGAACTCGAACCATGGGCCTCTCGAATATGCGTGCTCAGAGTGTGCTGACGTCTACCCCAAGAAGGCATGCTAAGAAGGCGGGAGAAATGCCTCATATACTCCCCCTTTTAAAGGGTGACTGGGGATTAGGCGACCTACTCGCCAAATCTTGATGCTAGAGAATCATCAGCCATCACATTTTTCAGTTCGGGCGCCATTTTTGAGACATTAGGTTATTTCGATAGTGGAGACGTGAAAAATGAGCAATAATCTCCCCGGGACTCGAACCACGGACCTCTCGAATACGCGTCGAGTGTGCTGACCACTACACCATGTAGGCATGCTAAGAAGGCGGAAGAAATACCTTATCGTTTTGCAAGTGCGGTGCCAAAACCTCCTGTTTGGAATTATTTGTGAATTACCATCTTCTTAGTTTGTTAGTGTACACGTTATAAACTACTAAAATCATTGATAACTGTCACAGGATAAAATTATAGACGATTTTCGTCCATATTTTTGGCTCATGAATTCTTTTCTTGAATCCAGTAGCATATGCTATATACTCCCCACTTCGAATAAAAGAAAAGTAGGGAAAATAATTTCCACGGGAAAAATGACTCGTTTTACTTATTATAGGATCCATTACTCGCAAATAATCTGCACTGCTAATCATTTTCATATGTTACAATAATCTTAACTATTACGAAAATTTCACATCCTTTGGCTGCTTCTGTTATCAACTTGCAATTTCATTGGCCAGAAGCATGCAGTGTTAAAACATATTAATCTGCAAGCTACGTCACTGATTCCACAATAGACACCTCTCTTTTAAGGAGAATTAAGTGGATGTATAATAACGAATAAGCAAAAAAGCACTAAATTTTAATACAAATGTCGCATTACCTATAGCTGATAAAACGTGACGTAACTCCCAAGCTAATATCGACCAAAGAAAAAAAAATAAAAGCAACAAGCATTTATTTTTTTTCTTCTGCTATCCAATAGAAATTCTAAGAAAAAAGAATCTACTGTTTTCAGCGTTGTATTTTCGAGATCAGGTGGCTCTCAGAAGAAAGAACTTTTTTTCCTTGTTGTCCTCTTTGCGACATTACGATCTATAATCGATGCCTGGAAATGAAAATTAAATTACTAGACTGGTATTATACTGCAGTGGTGAAAAGACAAAATCTTCGCATTTTTAAAGTTTGATATAAACTGTTCGAAAAAAAAAAATACACTCATGTCCATAAATTAAGGATAATGCAAAATCAGGCAAAGGAAGAGTTAGAAGCAAAACAAATTTGACTTATTTGTAGAGCTTATTTATTAAACAAAAGGTAAAGAGCAAAAAAAGATGCTATATGTTTCATATTATTAAAAAAATTAGAGATTTTTTCTCCCTGGAGCAAAATACAAAAAAAACCTATTTATAAAAAACGAATAATACATGGTTGGTATGATTATGAAAATACATTGTATGTCTCCCAGACGATGCAATACAGTCCGTACAACGCCTAGGCATGCTGAGTATCAAATGATCGATCTGATCTTGGGGGATATCACACCACTCAAAACGCAATGCCCTCAGAAGTTCCGGTAGACATGTAGGAGGAGGCTGACTGGCAGCAACTCGTCGGCCAAGCATGTTCCACACGTGCTCTACTGGATTCGAGTCCGGTGAGAATGCTGGACTCGTTGGCCATGCATGTCCCACACATGCTCTACTGGATTGAAGTCCGGTGAGAATGCTGGCCAGTCCATTGAAGGCATTCGCTTAAGATGTTTGCACGGGCGTTGTCATCCATAAACGCAAATTGTGCCCCATGGCGCCCCGAAACAAACATGCATGTTGTTCCAGAATGACGTCCCGATAGATTTGGCTTGTCATGCTTCCAATTTGAACATGCATGTCAGTTCTGGAACCCAGAATAATTCCACCCCAAACGAGCACTCCTGCACCACCGTAACGGTGTCGTTCAATGATATTTTCTTGATGGTAACGGGTACCTGGAGCTCTCCGTATGAAAGTCCGGCGAGAATCAGACTGCGAGCTAAACCTGGACTCGTCGGAAAATATCACACAAGCCCACTGTTGCGGTGTCCACAATGCATGCTCTCTGCTTCAGGCTAACCGCCGGGGACAGTGAGTTGCATTAAGTGGAACGCATCTGACAGGTCTACGAGCGTATAGATCAATCCGCCCTAAGCGTCTGTACACGGTTTGCCTTGAAATTGTCGTACCAGTGGCCGAAGAGATCTGACGAGGCGGGTCTGAGGCTGTGCTCCGCCCGTTTCTTTTGGCAGTAACTGCCAAATACCGGTCCTCATCCGGCGTTGTTATTCTGGAGCGACTTGTGCTGTAACGTCTACTCTCATTACCATCATCTTGGAATCATTGCTAAAGCCTGGAGATGAGACCCTGGGCAATTCCAAGTTCGTCTGATACTTCCAGTTGGGTACGAACCCATTCCAGACAGCCGATAATTCTATCACGTAAAAAATCATCCAAATGCGTCCTTTGCGTCATAATTATTCGGTTATTGCACTAAAATGCTTATAAAGCGCCTGGGAACAATTTTGCTTCTTTGCCTGTATTCCTTATATATCACTCTCTTACACTATCGTCATTGTGAAGTACCATCGGTGTCATCCGGTTACTTCCTGAAATTTGCATATGATTCTTGAAGATGTGTGTAGGGATTTTACGGGTGATATATTTATTTTAGAGTCCGATTTCCGCGTGACTCCGAATTATCCTTTATTTATGGACATAAGTGTATTTTGGGGAAATTGTTTGCTAATCCGTTCATCTTTAATTAACGGTGATACATTTAAACGTAATTAAGCACAAATTGTTCCTAAAGTATTATTAATATTTAATGCTTTCTCTTGGTAAAAAATATCATTTTTGTGCATTTTAGAGTTATTAAGAATTTTTGAAGCAACAAACATAAAAAATGAGCAATGCTGTCGCCGGAACACGAACTTGGACCTCACGAATACTTGCCGAGTGTGCTACCATTATGCCACAAAAGCGTGCAAGGAAGGAGGAAGTGCGGTGCCAACCTTATATACTCTCCCCGTTTTAAATGGTGACTGTGGACTAGGGAACGCAACCGTCAAATCCTGACGGCATTTCCTTTAGATCAACAAAGAATCTCTTTTAACAAAACACAGCTGACATCTAGAAAGTGCTGTTTTTGATTCGTGGTGAGGGCAAGATGGCATTCGAAATTTTTGCTCACTAAAACTGCGATGACTCAAAAAATATGTCTGGCAAATAAAAAATCATTAAAAGGAGGCTAATATAAAATTTCTGCTTTTGCGCGATTTACACCTTAATCCAAAAGACAGTTTTCCCAAGAGAAAATAACATTGTTGGCTTTAACTGCCTAACTACCGACATATAATTAACAAGTATTTTAAAAGAACATTCGAATTCAGAAGGTTTTAAAACTCCTAATATTTGAATCCTTCTAGCCCCATAAAAAATCTTCTCTTTGCAGGAAGTTTGAAGAGTTTCACTGATCGTTATAAAAATGGCGCATTCCTCTCATAAAAGAACTCCTTTTTTAAAAAATTCTAATAAATCACTAGTTAACAAACTAAAATTTGTTTGAAACAATTAACTAGGTATTCCAAAGGCAAATCACCTAAACTTCATACAAAAGAAGTTAATTATCCAGTGTGTTTTCTCAGAAAAACGAAAACGTTAGGCAACAAAACTTTTATGCTTTCAAAATGAGATTTTCTTTACTCGGAACTGCCATTTCAAAACATTAATGGCCGAGGTAATTTTTTTTAGAAGCTTCAAAGTGTCATTAGCTTTAGATTCATTAACTACAATCTCCGATTTGCTACCACACAGTGGACATAGTACGTTGCTCAAGAGATCAAAGCGTTCCGCTCAAAATCTGTGCGGAAGTACTTAATTGTTTTTTTTCTCCCTTCTTTTGGCTGAACTCAGTGTGGAAAATAATTTAGTCCACATTTTTACATCATAAAGACACGCACAGGAAACATCACGTACAGTTCGCTGTAGTAACTGAATTTTACACTTCTGTTTTATGAGAGCAATATAATGAAAAAGAAATAAAGGGGAAATTCTTCGTTTAAAGGCTTGCAAAATGCAACATAAGTCGCGTACGTATATTTTGGATGACCTTTGTCTAAAATGAGTTCTTTTTTATAAGTTTTACTAAGTATATTCCTTAATACAAATATTAATTAACCTAATAAATAAATTAACCAACTTCCCTTTGCAAAATCTTAAGAACTCGAATGGTATAAACAGATTAAGAACTTAAACAGATTAAAAAATATCATGCAAAGCTTTTTTATAATTACATTCAAATATAATATTACAATGAAATAAGCAATATCCCTCGATACAAATGTTAATTATCCTAATAAAGAAATTAAACAATTTACCGTTGCAAAAAGAAACGACTTTTTAATGTCTTAAACTTTTCAGTCTCTTAAAAACAGTAATAAAAGAAATACAATGTAAACGTGTTGCCAAACCGAAATTTTTAAAAGAATAAAACTATTCAAAATGATGCAATTTTATCAAAAATCTATCAACAACATTAAGAAGGGAAAATTGTTGCCAAAACTACATTTTAAAATATCTGAGATGTGAAAAGTGTATTCGGAAGCTTTATTTAAAAAATTTTAAAAAAATACAAAATATTATTTTTCCAAAATTCCTTTTTTAAAAGGAGTCGAAAGGATTAAAGTTCAACGTGTCCAAAAATCAAAGGAAAGTAAACGGCACATTTTTTAAAATAAGTTTTTTTTAAAAAAATTCCGCCGAAAAGGTGTTAAGCTCACCTTCCTAAATAAATTCGTATTTAATCGATTTGTGGAAATACGAAATTTATTTTAAGTTCGTAAAATAACTAAGTGTCTACGCTTCACGACGATGTAAAAATGAAATGTATAGAGTGAAATCTCGTTTTCCTGTAGCCCATTATGTCTCAGAATGACGCGATTTGGTCACAAAACATAAAATAAAAAAAATTCTAATTCGAATTTCGAAAAAATCGCTTCGAGGTGCACTGGCTCTTGCGTACATACGCCTATGTACCAAATTTCGTGGCCCTGGGTCTATCAGCTTACTCGCAACACGAACGAAAGTCACGCACGCACGCACGCACACACACACACACACACACACACACACATACACACACACACACACACACACGCACACGCTCTTTGTTTTATTATATGTAGATCTTTGTTTTATTATATGTAGAGAAGATTTAGTTGGTTCTTGGTGCTTGTCGTTATGGTAAAAAAGTCTGTCATCGATTTTTTTAGGTTTTTCTTTAAAAGCTTGTATCGTTCTGCTCTCCTTCTGTTGTGTAGAATCTTCAGAAATAGTGTTTGCACTGACGAAGGGTTAAAACTGCCCTTTATTAAAATCTTTAACTTATTTACAATGCGTCAACTTGACGCTAACATACTACGCCTCAACGTGGGCGGTAACTGAAACAGTAGAATCACACTTAAAATAAGAGATATTCACAAATAGTAGAATTACCCTACAGGGCTCATATAATCCTGTAGCCTACAGCGCACAAATCAGTCTAGTGGCAGCAAGTTAATAGCGATTAAGACACTTCAAAACCAGCAGTAACTGCTAAATAGAAGTTTGCGTATAAGCATGCACGGCAATTTCCCGGACTGTCTCTTTCTCTACTGGAACGTCGATATTTAACTTATTCTTCCACTCGTAGAATTTGCATTTCTTGCGCGCGCTTCTAAATTTAAATATTCTGGCACTGACAATTAGGGGAATGAAGGCTTATAGTAAAGTAACTTAAAATTAACTGGTTATTTAAAATAAATATGAATCCTTACAAGCTATCGAGCTCAAATTTTGCTCAGTTTGTAGATGGCAATACAATATGAAGAAGCGAACTTTTCAAAATTCTTTTTAGTGTAATGTCGAAGCAATCTTCGCACATACTTAACATATAAGATTAACATATAAGATAAGATACTTAACACTACGGAAAGAGCATTGCTCATTTTTCTCGTCTCCTACTTCTTAAATACCTAATGTCTCTACACTGGTGTCCGAACTAAAAAGACTTTTTCTATATAACGCGAAACGTTTTAAGTTTTAATTGTTTTTTTATAGTTTTACTATATTGTAAATTTTTATGTGTGTAGTATTTTTATTGTATAATAAGTTGAATAGATACCCTCACGTATCACGTGAATACGTACCAGTTTTCTCAAATCATTTTTGCATTTTATGTTAGAAGGCCTCCACGAAGGTATATAAGAAATTTAAAAATGAAGGAACATTATAAGATATTTTCTCCCGCCTTTTTAGCATGCCTTCGTGGTGTAGTGGTCTGCATGCTCGACGCGTAACCGTGAGGTCCGTGGTTCGATTCCCGGCGAAGGCGTTGCTCATTTTTCAATAATTCTGCTTCCAAAATATCCTAATGTCTCTACAACTGGCGCCCGAACTAAAAAAGTGGTGGATGATGATTCTCCACCACCGGAAGGTGGCGATTGGGTCGCCAAAACCCCAGTCGCCCTTTAAAAGGGGCAGTATATAAGGTAGTTCTCCCGCCTTCTTCGCATTCCTTCGTGGTGTAGTGGTCTGCATGCTCGACGTGTAACCGAGAGGTCCGTGGTTCGATTCCCGGCGAAGGCGTTGGTCATTTTTCAATAATCCTGCTTCCAAAATATCCTAATGTCTCTACAACACAAATAAAATAAACTAGAACTATATATGCATAACATGTTACAGTGAGGGAAACACAAATGTTAAATGTAAGGCTACTTTCACAGGGGATTCTAGGGATTTCACAAATGCGCTAATTAAATAAATACGTAAATAGAAATTTAATTGAACACACACACATCTATATGCCAAGGTGAGGATTCTTCACCATTATTACTTCTTTTTTAACAAGTAAGAAATACTATAGGGCTTCGAAATAATAAATTTTTATTTATTCTATGCTTGTGTCTAATAGGTAATTATGCGCTCAAATAAATACAAGACAAAATTAAGAGCTGAGACAGACTATGTACTTTATATAAGAGTAGGTTTTATTAAGCTTCACGATAAAGCATTATTTCTGTAAGATGAGTTAATGACAGTAGGATTTTAGTTTCATGAATTATTAGAAGAGAAAATATTGTGAGTCGAAATAAAAAGTATATGCTTTATTACGCATTTAGTTTATGTAAAAAATTGTAAATCCGAATTTTTTTTTATTATTTTATTTTCGGCGTGCAAAAATAGACTGCAGTTTCCTCGAGTAAAATTTTGCTTTATTAAAATTTATTTTTTTAAACTTCATTTATAATTATGATATTTACTTTCAGTTTTCCCTCAAATTTTTAATGAGTTTTCTAGATAAACACAGGCAGGTAAGAGCCAAACACGGATCAGGTGTTTGCTTAAGACAGTTTACTTTTTAATGCCAGTTTACGAAATATTCATTCTGTAATGCTCCAATAAAAAAAGACAAAAAATTTATTACAAAAATGACCTATCGCAAAACTGCTTGAAATATTCATTTCATCGCTTTCCTGTTGCTGTTGTTAGAATGTAAGTCCTGGAAGTAATAAACGACTGAGCAGTAAAATTGCTGAAAAGTGGCGATTTCAGCCATGTTTAATGAAATGCGAATGGACTGCTTAATGACAGGTTTTTTTCCCTCATGTATAATATGAATACGAGCAAGTTTACCTTAAAAAGGTTATTCGCGAAGGTAGATAATATTCCTGTTGTTTTTCCTTGATCGAAATAGACCAAACAGATCTAGAAGTAATAAATTACTTTTTCCACTTTTAGGTCTTTAGTTTATGCTGCCAAAGCATTTATCCTCTTTTTGTTTCCCAAGTATTGTTTATTCGAAAGATTGTCTTTAATTTCCACACTAGATTTAGGCTTACCGGCGGCCGAGCGGTAAAGTTGCTGAGGAACGGCAGGTCGGATCCTGAGAATGGGCTGGCTGTATGGCCGTTTTCGTGTTTTTCCCCATGTGTAACGTGTATACGAGCCAGTTTGCTTTAAAAAATCCTCCAAGAAGGAATCCCTTCCCTTAGGCAGATAACCCTCGAGGCTTTGAAGTAATTATATAAACCAAACCAAATCATACGAGATTTGGCAAAGAGCTCTCAAAAGCGCCTTGTTTTTTCTGGCCTCAAATCCTAAAAATGTCTTTCAACCAGTAACAGTAACTGCTTAACAAACTGAGAACAATAAATTTTGTCTTCGTATCTTTGGATTTTAATGAGAGAAACTGAAGTACTAATGATTATTTTGTAATATCATCATCGTTAACAAAACAGGTTTCACCCCATAAGCTCTGACCAGAATAATCATGGTTTTATTACTTATATTTTGCATATATTTTGTTGTTATCATGTTAAAATTAAACGGCAAGGTACAAATGTGAGCCTAATCGAACGCAAATTAAAAGTGCATAAATAATTTAAAACCAAGTAGGGAATATTTTCTACTTCAAAAGTTAAAATAACAAGGGTCTATAATAAAATAAAAAGCGCTCACCAGCGGGCAAGTGGTAAAAGTCGCTCAACACTAGTAGTTTGGTCCGGGGTTCGAATCACGGAGAAAGCTGGCTGCATGGTTGCCTTCATAGATTTCCCAAACGTGTATAGGATCCAGTTTCTCTCAGAAAGTCCTCCACGAAGGCATCTTCCGTTTTAGGCAGATATCCATAGTGTGCTTTGCCGTAATCTAATAAACCAAACCAATGCAGTTTGGTCTGAAATATTTTTACTGTTAGAGTTTCGAAAATACTGCAGTCGCTAGTATTATTTCTCGTTACTTTGATGGCGAAATCGAGGGCATTGCTCATTTGTCTCTTCTCCTGCTTTCATAAAGTAGCTAATGCCTGTAGAATATACACAAAAGAAACGAAATGAAACAATTACTTATGAAATCTCTTTTAATTCTCAAAAGCATATAAAATGTGGGCAAATAACGATACTTTTGATAAGAATGGCTGAAGCGAACTTAATTAATTAACTCATAATCATTAAAATAATCCATCTGAGCATATTTCATCGCATATTAGTTTTGGGTAGCCAAAAGTCAGCAGAAAATGCGGCAGCGGAAGAATTGAAATTTTCATACCTTCTCAGTGGTAAGACGGTTTGAACTAAAGTTTGTTATTATGATTTCTGTGCATAATCAACACTTACATCAAATTCGTATATTCATTCTGAGTTTCACTTTGTTTACAGCCATCTTATAGAATGATTTGTCCTGGGACTCACACTGCCGGACGCGTAATGGCAAACCGCACATTGAGTTAATCAATGTTAACGAATTTCGCTTACTGCGCATGCTCAATAGTGTACCGTTGGCTTGGAAAAAAATACTGGCTAAAAAAATAAACAACCCAACACAAGCTTGTTCGTCATGTAGGCCTTAACGACTCCTCACGATTGCAATACTATGGACACTTTTTTGTGCTTATTGCACTTGCTTCTGTTTCATTTCATTTTGGTTTATTTTGTTCATAAACATTACATTTAGTGTCAGTTATTTGTAATAATTTCTCTGGCTTTCATTCAGTCATTTGAACTAGATAGATTCCTTAAGTTGTTTATGAATGGAGCGCATGGTAAATAATCGGTTGCCTTTATTCCTCAGAAGTACAACCAATAAACATCATGTAATGTTTCCTGTTTTGTGATCCTTCTTAAAAGTAAGTTTGGGGAGCTTACAATGGATGTTTACACTTAAGTAATGAAGCAACGTACAGCCTAACAAGTTTTAAAACCTCGAACTGTTTACGTCCAGATAACAGAATATCAACCATATACCATATATATCTTCTTTTAAAATGACGCCGAAGTCGTAATTGCCCCAAATTCTCTTCTGGGCATGCGCAGTGTGCGTAATTCGCTTAACATTGTTCAACTGAATATGCGGTCTGCCACTACGCCTGCCGGACCGCCACCTCAGGGATCTTACTGCCCTTTGTCAAAATGAATTCTTCACGAGAGAATATAGATGAAAATGTAATCTATCCATATCGAGGGTATAAGGTGGATGGGTAATTGTAATCATTAACACCTCAATCGCCTAAAGAAGCTGATGCCGTTGCCGCATGATGAGAAAGTGCATAGTTTTGATGCAAGATGACTTTTTCAGATAACCGAAAAGGGAGCATGCTAATTCTTTAAAAATTCACACAGAATATTGCAAAATTTCAACTATGTATCCTGAAGGTATTTAACTTCTTAGCACCATGACTTCGTGAGTTTTAAAACACTTTGCACCTTTCCTACGTTGGTTGGTTACTTGATGGAGGCAGCGCTCTCGAGGGATTTTGCCTCAGAAGAAGAAACGTTTTTCTCGAATGGAAACTGGCTTCCTATTACTTTTCACATCATAAAAACTACGAAAACAGTCAGCTTGTTCGTGGAGATTCAAAAGCATTTCGAGATACCGATATTCAGCTGTCTTATTCACTCAGCTACTGACGCCCCTTAATTTCTGAAACTCGATTCACAGGAATTTACTTATACGAAAAATGTCAGAAAGCTAAGCAGATACTCTCTTTTTCTACAACAAAACAGATTTCACATCAGTTTAAGCTGCCTGTTGTAGTTTTCATCAGGTTTTATTTCAAAATTAAATTTTGACACTGCAATATCCTAACAAAACAGACTTCCTTGGCAGCTGGAATGTTCAAGAACTAGGTAGCGACTAATCGTTGAGTTCTTGTAACGTAAGTGAAAGAAGGGTTGAGTTAAAATACCCTTTTCTTCTAAATCAAAATATATTTACAGATGGCTCATCTTGGGCGCACAAGAAGCCACTACTTGGACTTTAAATCAAAATAGAAAACAGAAAATTAATCTAATGCTAAATAAAATTAACCACTCGAAGCTGCATAGAATGGACCTTAATTAAGGATAACCGGCGTATACTAGAAGTCGCGTATTTAGTACGGCCGTAGAACAGCAAGCTCAAATTGATAGCAGCAACGGGGTGAAAGGCAGAAACGCTCTCCTG
>KK119841.1:688154-740232 GCA_000611955.2 Stegodyphus mimosarum
AATACTCCTTTCTATCTTATTTGCATAAATCGCAATTCTGAAAACTCATTCTGGTAGAGAAACATAGGTGACAAAATAGAAGATAAATGAAAGTCTTGTTCCAAAATGAAAATAACTATTAGAAAATTAAGTAAAACCCTACAACATCTTTTATTGATCTTTTATATAACGACGGAAATTAAGAAATATTACCTAAAAACTATATTTTCTATAAAAGTAAAAATAAGATAGTAACTTTCTTCTACACACAGTTTCACAAATCATATTGTCTATCACTTGCTTTGCGGATTTAACTGAGCATATTTTTTCTTTGATAAACATGAAAGCATTTTTTAAATTTTGTTTTTCCTCGAGATTATATCCCACAAAAATTCCGAAAATGATTGATTGAAAAACTTTAAAACTTCTTTCGGAGCGTTCTTTTCTGCTGAGATAAAAACTGATATTTTGTTCAATTTATTTATCTTATAGAAATAATTTTTTTTTACATCAATACGAATACCATAAAATTATGCTTTGATTTCATAGTAGCCAATTTTTCGCAGTGACGGCATGCCTTAGATGACTGGCTGTTGAATATCATTGATAGTTACGTTAGATAAGATGACCATTACCACATGTAACCGAAACAGACTGGAGTCGTGGTTGGCTGTTATTATTCGAAGATGCTAATATTTCTAAACTTTCGTAAAATTTGTTGCAATAAATTCTTTATTCGGAGAAACCTTATTATTAAAGGTACTTTCTTCAATCAAAATTTCTCATACAAAATCGTCTGATAACAACACTTTATGTTCATAATATCTAAAAGCTTTTGCGAATATATAAGAAAATGTTTTGTTTATAATTCGTTATTTACGGATCTAAGGCTATAAATTAAAAATATTTAACAAGATATTTATTTACGAAACCTTTTTACTACTTTGTACGAAGTAAAAAGGAAGTATTGTAATCGAAAAAAATTTCGGGTATCATATTTCAACGAAAATATCATTTTGTCCGCTATCGAAGGCAATGTAACGATATTTTGGAGTGACATTCGTGCATAAGAACAAAATAAAGGATTTTTTAATCCCCAAAAATTATAAAACTGATTTAAAATGGATTCTGAAAACATTTTTTCGTGGCGTCTGTGCGTATGTACGTACGTAGGTATGTATGTATGTATGTATCTCGCCTAACTCAAAAACGAGTAGCCTCAGAATGTTGACATTTTGTATCTAGGACTGCTATAACATGTAGATGTGCACCTCCTATTTTGGTTGCAATCTGCCGCACCGAAAATATATAAATTTATATATATATCCACTCTGTTACTCGGCTGAGCTCAGTTTTTTATTCTTATATGTTGATAAATTGTGTATTTTTTGCTTTAAACGTGATTGAATTATGTTGTTCTTATCTTCAGGTTAAAGTTTTTATGCCTTTAGTAAATCTGCATGCAGGATTTGTAGAATTCTCAGCAATTTTAAAGTTGTTTACGTACGGCTAAGCCTAATCGTTTTTCTGATGGCGGACATATTTGTTTACATTTGAAACCCAGGAGAATATTGGATTTGTTGCCAATCTAGAGAAACTAAGCTTCGCAACAACAAAGATAACGCCTGCTTTTATTATTGCGAATTAAATCTTGCTTAATCCACTCCGGAATTTATTCGAGGAAATAAGCGTTTAAGATTTACTTCGTATTTTTTAACATAGATATTGTGAGTTTTTCTGTATTTTTGCCTTGTCGCGAAGTGAGAACTGAAGTAATTGAATGAGAAATACTGAATCGTCTGCGTAAAACTGTTTCTGACTTTCTTTCTTTCTTCTTCTTTTCTTTTTGTCTGTTTAGTTTCTTTTATACATCGTTTTTGATTTATTACAGTATTTGAATAGAACTTGTAGCAACGATTAGATAATTCTCCTGGTGATATACATAATTCGTTTTGCATTCTTGATGAGTTATAAAATGGATGAGATGTAACGCTGTTAAGTAACTCTCTTGCAAATTTGTATACACTTAACAACAATTATGGTTACCGTTGTGTTCTACTAACATTGTATACTTTGTAAATTAAAAATTTTACGACCTTATTAAAAGCAAAATTTATGCAAAATTAATTTTTATTTATATATACTAATATTTAAGAATAAATATTTTTAAATAATTAATATATAATAGAACAAAATTAGGAACTAAATCTTTTCTTTAATTTAGCATTAAATTTATTACTATAAAATAAATATAAAATTAAATATCTTGCGCGCAGTGAAAACTTGAACTTTCAAAAAATGAAAACATCAATTTATTTAAAATAATTTTTAAGTATCTAAATATTAAATTTTCTTCATTAATTAATTTTTTACTATAAGTAATAAATCTACATACTCTGAAAGTTTTATGTATATAACTGGAATAGTATTTTTTTAAAAAAAATGAGAAACATTCATCAAATTTTGAACAGTTTAGTGTTGTTAAAGGTATACTTGTAAGGTTTTAGTTTAAACTAACAAAGTTTTATTTTAATTTGACTTTCCTATCTGTTCTTATTTCAACTTGCCGTTAAAATAACCCCGCGTTTCAGCTTTATGCTAATTTGAAGTGGAGCCAAGTTTCTATTTAAGCGAGAGGTAGGAACCTCTTAGTGTGAGAGAACTTTTAGTCTCAGATCACGGCTGCTCTGTTCGACGTTCGCCTGACCAACTAGTATTTAAATTCTAAGCCTTAACGCTGTTACTCTATTACTTATTGAAGTAAATGTAGTTAAATCTTGCTACACACCCTTTAGCATAGAGGCCAACCTCGCGTTTATAGCTCTGTGAGCAACGACTACTTAATTTCTAATTAACTTTAGTTTAAATTATTTGATTGTTCAGTTTAGACCCAAGTGCGATTATTATTTTCTGTATCCCTCCCGAGTTGGGAAGTGGCTGTACATAATTGTGGTTTAAGAAAAGAGGATTTTAAATCCTTCTTAAGTGCAGTTCTTCTACCACTTAACCACACTTTTCTACCACAGAACATAGCTGCATTCAGCTCCCTGTTCATGATCAGGATTTAAAGTATTTCACCAATATGTTCGCCAAGAGTATGCACCGAACACTCAGTCCTGACATACTGTCCCCTTAAGCTAGCGCCAGATTGCCGCTATGGTAAATAAATATAATGAACTTTAATGAGTGCGCTTATTCTATTGTGGTTTATGCGCTATCGACGAAGTAGATTTAATTCAATCCAATAAGTTTAAATGAATTGCAAAATGCGTATAATTTAATATTCCGTACAAGGAAGTCATGTGGTGTACACATCAGATTTTTTTTTAAATTAGGATTTTACATTTAAAGAAGATTTAGTTCTACAATATAAGTAGCTTAATGATATAGATCTCCTGACCCTGTGAAACGTGGATAAAATGTTCTGCTAATCCTTTTCAAGGATTCTTTCTTAGATCACTTTGAATAACTTGTCAAATTTGGTGTCACTTTAAATAATTTTGGTCCGATAGGACTAACTGACGATATCCTTCATATGCAGAGCTTTTATCATTGTAAAGTGATCGGGGACATTGTATTAGGTATTTGCTACTTTCAGTTTTCTGCTGTTTTCCGAACTTTGTGCTGCTATTTTCTGTGGAACTACAAAAGACATTGTCAGATCCAATGCTTATAAGAGCAGGCGCGAATCGCTTGGCGACCGAGCCGCGTCTAGAGATGGGCAAAAAGCTCTTTTATGATACTAGGTCAAATCTGTTTCCTGACTGAAATGAACCGTTTCCTGTTTATGTGTCACTGCTCACTAGCAATACACTTGAAGGAAAGGATCTGGAACTAGGAGTGACTATAGAACGGTCAGCGAGGATGGAGCGAAACTAGAAAATAATCGAAAGTTCAGTGGCATCAGCGTTAGCCATATTGAAAGCGAAGAGTGAATAGAATCGAGCGAGGAGTGGGATAAAAAAAAACCTCTCAATCAAACGATAACCTCTAAACTGAGTTCCTCCATCTTTAGTTCTGAGGTTTCCTAAACCGTGGTTTCTACGCAGAATTAACAGTAATGTTCAAGAATAAAAATTTCTAAAAAGTTGGGAAATAATGAAAATTAAACTTACTGTTGACATGAGAGGATATGCATCCTTTTCTCGCCTGAAATGGGAATCGAATTTTCGTGGTCCGCTTGGAACAAGTTCCTTTTTCGCCAATCAGGCGTTTCCTCGCTCTGTTAATTGAATAAGTTCGTAAATCAATAGCAGATCTCTATTTCTGGTACGCTTTTAACAACACTTGTCAGTGATGTGCAAAAATGCTAAAAGTCCGTTTTCTGGATTCGGAATAAATTTACTTAGTAAATTGAAATGGTTCTTTGAATAACTTCTGGAGCGGATCATCCAAATACAGCAGTGAGATAGAGACATGTTGGAGATGTCGGCGACACGTACCCATATCGAGGTTTTTGTTGTGTATATGTCTGCATGTTCGACTGTACAGTTCCTGAACTGTGTATGTTGGGATAAGGTCTCATAGAGGTTCTTTTTCTAGGAGGAATGATTCCCGATGCAATTGTACTCTTTCAGACCACAGCAGAAATCTTGTTGCAGCGAGGTGCCTTTGTTAATGATTCCGGTTGCAGCCTCAAAGGTCACTTCAAGTGACAAAGCAATAAAACGTCTTTTTATCAGGGTCAGATTGTGGACACCTTTGTTATGTACGAGTGAAGGGATCTCCCCCCTCCAGGAGTTCAGTGCAGGTAACGACATTGTGAGGGAGAAAAGGATTTGATAGCGAGTAAGTTAGTTAGTTTTGGAGGTAAAAGCCGAGACTATTTTATTGGAGCTATGGGCATTTTGCCCACGGGAATTTTCACTCCTCGTATATACTGTTGATAGTGTACTTTCATGTTTAATAATTTTATGAAATTATGGGACTAAATGCATCTGAGTCCCCCATCATCATGAACTGCAACTGTTAACGTTTTTATTTTATTAAAATTCATGTTATTGTAACAACTTGAGTTAGAAGTTCATTTCAACAGTGTATCACAACTGGAATTTTGTGTAGCGGTTTCGGCCACTACACCACAATGTGGCCCAACACCGCTAGACCATAGTAGCCAGATTTTCAAGGGGCAGAACCGTATTTCTGATAGTTTACCATTTGTCAACTATATATATATGATGTAAGCAAGCGTCTTCTAGCCGGATATTTTACAAAATCATTTGGATTTATTTTCTCAGTAAAGATAAATGATTTATATAGTTTAATTTATTTTGTAATCTCCATTCGGCAATAACGTCAGGAGACAAATGCATTACCATTATCTAAAGAAAAGTCCTTTGCTCCCTCCATGAGGCTTTGTTTATTCTTAATGTCATCGTTTTCCAATGGACATGCCTACTACAATGCATTTATCATCCATTTTCTTTTAAATCTTCAAATCTTCGTCAAAATATTTTCTCAGTTTGTTGATATATTATTATTTACTTTGTAAAGAATTTCTTCCTTCTTTATCCCGTACGTTTATGATGTGATTTGAAGCACGTCCGGCTAGCCGCGATATTAATTATCGGAGTCCGAATTCCGGCATCCGCATTGCTGATTTTTCACATTTCCTGCTCCGATAATTATCTAACAACTCTGCAAATGACGTTCGAACTAAAAAATGTGAAGAACAGTAATTCATCCCCATGTTGATTGGCGACTGGCTTTTCTTCTTTCCAGTCGCTTGTAATTGGAAGCACGTCCTGCTGGCATCGGGAGGTTCGAAGTTCAAATCCCAGAGGGGGCATTTCTGATTTTTTACTCTCTCGCTTTAATAATTACCTAATCACACTACAGAATTTCTAATACGTATTATTGTAACCAGACAGATCTTTCTGTCTATTCGATTATATTAATTTAAATTAAATAATATAAAGCTGAATTATATGAGTATAATGTATACTTTTCCGTTAGAAAATAAAGGATGAATTTTCTTCTTCCTAGCTATAGCTCATACTGTGATAGCTGACTTATGAGTATAAATGTTATAAGTGAAAATTTACTGTTAAAATCGAACTTCTAGGGGTTGCTCCCGTAACTAAGTATAACTTGTGGCAAATCCTCTAACAGACGTGTAAGCGACTTATCGCTATGTCGAAGATTAAACAGAACTTAATTAGGGTGCAAAAGAGCCTTTTATTCAGAATTGAAATTAATTTAACAGAAGGCACTTCATGTGCTTACAAACCAGCCAGCATTTATGGCGTTACTCAAAGTGATAAATATACAAATTAAAACTTAAGTTAGCCAAAGGCTGTCCAGAAATAAATAACCCACAATTTGGCTCAAGCCTGTACCCGCATGACGAGCACTATTAACAAGAATAATGCAACGTCGAAAATAGCCAACAGTAGTAGAATTACAACTAGCAACATGGCCTTCAGGAGGCGTAACGCGCTCTGGTTAAACAATCTAAAAATTCCCTTTATACGTGATTTGAATATGCGCGAACTAAGCATTCTGGCGGGAAAACGGAAAGGAAGAATGACAGTAAAGTTCCTTAACATAAAATAACTGTTTAAATAAAAATAAATAAATCTTTACAAACTTTATTTATTTCGCATAATAGTAATATGCGCTTCTTTTTTCTGAAAAATTTATTGAGGTTTTTACGTTTATATTTTTTTTATTTCTACTGAATGCTGCATACGGTTATAATAATAAACCTCTGTATTATTCAGAAAATTGAAAAAAAATATATTTTTTATGAAAGGATATAAATGTTAAATTCTTCTCAGTGGTAAATAATTTACACGAAAAAGAAAAAAAAGAAACATATATTTATTTTTATTTTGAGCGGTTTTCTTCATTCCGGGAAAAACATACAAGAAAATTTGAAATCTGAAACCGTTACGTTCCAGGTGTTCTAAATTCAGACAGAAAGAAAAATCTAGATTCTTCCGCACACCATATCGTTTCAGAAACAAAAGCGTATTGAGAATCAAATGAAATAAGAAGATGTTTTTGTTCCCAGCAAAGGTACGTACGTAAGAGGAATTGGAAATTGGCTTTGTTCATTCATGTATCATCTCCTCGGTTTTCAAACTTTTGCGGTCTCAGAGAGAAAGACCCATTCAGCAAGCATCTCGCAAAACGATCTTATATGCATGCATGAGCAGAAACAACAGGCTGGCAAAAACCCTTCTCAACTGCTGTGGCCTACTCCGTTGCTCCAAGAAAAGTGGGATGTTTTCTGTATAGCGGAAGGCAGATCAACACAGCTCTTTGCTTTTGAGGCTCCCAAATAGAATATCTTCACCAAAGATACCAAATATGTATTCAGCACTGGTCTGTGGAGTCCTATTTTTTTTACTTCTATTTCTTTTTACCTATTCCTGCTTTTCCCACCAGTAAATCTCAGATTTCTTTTTTCTCTTCCTTACTCTTTCTGGCATCTTGAGCGAAATTTCATATTAGTTCTGCTAAGTTTCTTCTTCGTGCAAAAGTCATGAACTTGTTTTTTTGTGAGCGGGTTTTTCTGGCAAGATTGTAGCAAACAATTCTCGGTAGGTAAAATGCTTCGCGCTATGATAAAATAAAAAATAGTGATGAATCACTGAGCTGTTACTCAGGGTAGAAAATGATAGGTTCTGCCACAGAGTTTAAAATACATTTTCTTGTTCATTTTAAGTTACAATTAAGCAAAAGAACAATGTTATGTTTGGTATAGATTTTTAATTAAAACTTTATCGATTTCGTGGGCGAAACGGTGCGAATTCCTTTCCTAAGAATCCCTTTTTTATCTTGCTCCTGACGAAGAGGGACCTTTATAAGGTTTTAGTTAAACTAACAATGTTTTATTTTAATTTGCCTTTTTCTATCTGTTCTTGTTTCAACTTCCCGTTAGAATAAGCGCGCGTTTCAGCTTTATGATAATTTGAAGTGGAGCCAAGTTCTTTTTAAACGAAAGGTAGGAACCTCCCAGGGTGAGAGAGCTGTTAGTCTCAGACCACTGTTACTCTGTTCGACGTTCGCCTGACCAGCTAGTATTTAAATTCTAAACCGTAGCGCTCTTACGATTTTACTTATTGAAGTAATTCTAAGTGCGTGAGTATTAGTTAAATCTTGCTACACACCATTTAGCATAGAGGCCAATCTCGCGTTTATAGCTGTGTCAGTAACGGCTACTTAAGTTCTATTTAGCTTTAGTTTAAATTACTTTGATTGTTCAGTTTAGACCCAAGTGTGGTCATTATTTTCTGTATCCCTCTCGAGTTGGGAAGCGGTTGTATATAATTGTGGTTTAATAAAAGAGGATTTTAAATCCCTCTAAAGTGCAGTTCTTCTACCAATTAATCACAGTATTCTACCACAGAACATAGCTGCATTCAGCTCCCTGTTCAAGATCAGGACTTAAGATTTACACGAAGATGTTCGCCAAGAATATGCACTGAATACTCAGTCCTGACACGTTTACGAAATCGATAGGGTTTCAGTTAAAATCTACTTCAAACATAAGGGTGTCATGTGTCCGCCGATAACATCGCGGCGAAAACACCGCGAACAAAAACGTCGCGGAGAAAACAGCGCAAGGCGAAAACGTCGTGGTACAAAACATCATGGGAGGAAATAAACCAAAGAGAAAACATCGTCGTTGAAGATAAAGCGGTTCCAAAACTTCGCAGTTTAAAAACATTGATGTCTAAAATGTCGTGGTAAAAAAAAAGTATGCGTTTTTCAGGGTTTTAACATGCGTTTTTCAGGGTTTTAACATGCGTTTTTCAGGCTTTAATAATTGTAAAATTGAATGATTGTTTAATAATTTTAAAAACTCGCATAATGATTTGTGAACACAAGTTGAAAAGGTGGATAATTTTCACTTTCATGTTTTTTATTACCTTAAAAAATATTTGCTGAAAATGTAAAATGGAAACTTAAGCATGGAAAATTAACGGAACTTATAGCATTTAATTTTAAACTGACATAGTTGACTAACAAAGCCCATTAATAAATTAGATTTTTATAGAGTTTTACTGGTAATTTTTCGTGAAATGTTTAATCTAAAAAAAGCATAGAAAAGGAACGATAAGTAACTGTATGAATTTATCTATAAAAAAATTGCTAATTATGATATTATTTTCTTCACTTTTGTTAATCTGATACTCTTATAGTGAAAACTATTTCTTTTTTTGTTAAAATTCCTTGTTTTTTAACAATTTATTATTTAATAAAAAATATGAAAGTAAATATTAACCTTCTTTTCACCTTGCTTTCATAAATCATTTTGCGAATACGTATTAATAATTATTAAATTCTGAAAAACGCGTTTCTGCGATGTTATCGTCATGCAATGATTTGTGGGTATCTTATTTTTTACCACGATATTTTCGACGACGATATTTTTAAACTGCAAAGTTTTTGAACCGCTTTATTTTCTATGACGATATTTTGCACCACGATGTTTTAGAACTGCGATATTTTCTCTTTGCTTTATTTTCTTCCACGATGTTTTGTACCACGACGTTTTTCCCTTGCGTTGTTTTCGGCTATAACCGGGTGTCATCTAGTATAATTTTACGTTTTACTTTGCTGTGCTTCTTTTCTCTCTTGGTATTCTGACATATGGGCAATTGTTTATAAAAGAAAGAATAATTGCCATAGAAACTACTTAAATATATTTTAATTTAGGTAGGTAATGCTTCCGAGGAGGTAATGCTTCCTCGGAAGATAAACAAAACTAAATTCCCGATTTTATAAATTTAACTCATGTTAGTTAAAAAGTAATATTTTCAAAACATTTATTGCAATGTTAAAAATTGGTTATGTTTTGAGTTGTGTAAACATTTAAATAACTTGATTTTACTATTTCTATCCACATATGTATGGATGGATAGGCATGGATTTGACATTTGTAACTCAATAAATAAAAAAATAATAAATCCCTTCACAGGAGATGAAACTTAATAAAATCTAAAACTAAATACTGAGCTAAAGACATAAAAAAACAATAATTTTGTTTGTTATTGATTATTTGATTTATTGTTTAACTGTTTGCTTATGTAACTTGTCTCGGATCTGACATGAACAACACGTTAAAGTAAAGCATAAAAAGGAAACGATCGATGAAAATTCAGAAAAAGAAAGAAATGTATTATTTTAAATTTATAACATCGAATATCAAAATGGTAGAATCTATAAGTTTTTCAGCTTAAGATAATTGGATAAATTGAAATTACATAAGAGAGAAAATTTCCTAAGTTTTGTAAATGGGAAAATCGAAAAACACTTAAATGTGAAAAATAAAAGGTATTAACAAAATTTCCAAAAAATTTAATATCTGCGAATTTTATTTTATTAGTCCAAAGGGGTTTTGTCCCTGAAGGACTATTGTTTTCGTTTTGCGATTTTTCCTCGGAAACATTAAATGTTGGTTCAGTTTTCAAACTGTTGCCACCAACAATTGCAGCTCTGTATTATATTTAAAGAAATAAAATAATGAAGAATGTTCATAAATGTAGGTATGTTTCTCACATTGTGATAAAACGACGGTACCTAGAGTTATCGAATTTTGAATGACGTAATCCTGCTGCGAATATGGGCATCTGGAAGCCCAAATATGAAATTTGGAATTTGTATTGCTTAAAGAATTTGAATCTGCAGCACCAGGTTCGATTCTGGAGAATGAACCCAAGGAATTTTTTAAGTATTCTAATATCTAAAAACCATAATATTTTTACATGGTGGACACATATCTTAAAGTAATATGTATTTACTGGTTCCAACTTTAATAGTTATTATGCTATTGGTCGCTTCCTCTCAAAATTCGGCTATTAAGAGAATAGGAGATGCAACAAATGAAGACATTTTTCCCATATGAGGCCACTCACATGTGTGGCCGGGTGAATAGTACTGATATGCATTAGGAGTTTGACTCGGGCTTTAAATTTCGCACACGGGCTAGCTGCTTTAGCATTTTCGTGATATTTTCTGCAAATATTTGTCAATTTTTAACAACCATTTTTACACATTCAAAGCATTTACAAAGACACTATGCGTTCCTTGATAAACTAATCAATTCTGCATTCTGGCGTTGCGGTGCAGGTGCAGTCCTGAGTGTATGCTCTTAATACACAGCGTTCAGATTCAGATCACGGTGTGGACACAATGAACGTTTTAAATATAGTTTAATGCTTTGTACAGAACACACAAGTGGTGTTTTCTGTATGAAGAAAATGCATAAAAGTGATATTTGAAGTATACTGTTACATATACTGTAGAGACATTTGGTACTTTTGAAATCAGGAGAGAAGAAAAATGAGCAATGCTCTCGCCGGGACTCGAACCATGGACCTCTCGAATACGCCCTGAGTGTGCTGACGATTACGACCAACCACGAAGGCATGCTAAGAAGGCGGGAGCAATACCTTGTAAGGTTTATAATTCGTTTTCCAACAGTTATCTTAAGTTTTGTATCTTTCCTATCTTATTCTAATTTCAGCTTACAATTTCCTGCCAGAATGTGAATTCAGAAACGCAGAGAATGCAAATGAGAATGAGTACTGTTTAAGTCGTGACTTAACCGACTTCAAGAGAGAGAGAGTCTGATTTCCTGACTAGCGCGCGTTTGCCTTCTGGCCACATCTCTCTTAGCTGCTACTATGCTCGGCCCTTGCTAGGCTTCGCAGATTTAATTTATATTTAGGGGCCAACTAGTTAGATTCTGATAGCTTCGGCTATATTTATTTAAGAACTTTAGTTAATTTTAGTTCAAATTATTAGTATTTAAGTTCAAGCCCGAGTGGTGGCTTTATTGTAAAGTTCCAAGCCGGAACTGATTGTAAATATACTGAATAATAAAGGGTTTTAAACCCTTCTCAAGTCTCACCTGTTCTGTTCACATCTAAGCGATTATTCGCTTGTAAAGTGTTCGCGGGGTTCTAAGTAAGAACTTAAGAGTTAAAGAGTTGAACCCTACAACCTTATATCCTTCCCCTCTGAAACGGCGACTGGGGATAAGGGACCCAATCATCAAATCCTGGTGGGGAAGAATCATCATCCACCACCTTTTTTAGTTCGGGCGCCACTGTAGAGACATTATGTATTGTATTTTTTGAAAGCAGGAAATAGGAAAAATGAGCAATGCCCTCGCCGGGACCCGAACTACGGACCTCTTGAATACGCGCCAAATGTACTGACCATTCCACCACGAAGGCATGCTAAGAAGGCGGGAGAAATACCTTATAATATAAGCAAATAATTTCTTCATATTTTTTAAGTAATTCGTGCTTTTCATTGCTTAAATATAGCTTGGAGAGCCCTTCATTTTAATAAAACCTAGATTACATTCTGCTCACTCTCACTCTGTGCCTTAGAGTGACACCACTATACAATTCTTAAATGGTGATTCGTACCTAAAGCGACTTCCTCTTAAAAACGTTTAGTTCTTAATCCAAACGAATCTAACAAATTATGCAATATTTCCGATTATTTAGAACGGCCTCACTAACCCTTATTACTCCATTGAAGCGGGGGAAGCACGTATTATTTATAAACTTCGAATGCTGCTTAATCTAATTTTTGAGATGGAAGTTGTGATATGTTGCAACTAACTTACATCCTATTTAGATTGTTTCTGTATCCAATTTATTTTTAAATCACATTGAGGATGTCTAAATAAAAAAAATATTCTTTCATTTACTTTCACAAGATAGGGAAGAGGTAGCGGAAATTATAATTGCATTTCCAAGTCGTGGGATTTTAATACGTGTTATCTTAATTAGTAATTTTATGTAAATTTTATTTGGAGCAAAATACAATCACGGGAGAAAACGTGTAAAGAAAATAAAATTTTAGAAAATTAGATTAGCATCCTCTCCATTAACATTTTGGCAAAGCAAGTGAGATATGTTATTCTTACTATGTTTTATAGTGGCCATAACAATACGTGTTTTCTATTGCAATAATAACGAATATTTAACAATAATTACTAGTTTTGACAATGTCAAAGTAATATTCCATTCATGATGATGTTAAGGGTAATCTGCATGTTAACCAGTAAACGTAAACATCGTACAGATTCTTATTATTTGTATTACGGCGCAGTAAGTTAGGATTAGCTACATAAGGGAAAAGGTTGGGTTGGGGTTGGGTTATTCAATTATGGCAAAGCACACGATGGCTATCTGTTTAAAGGGAGGGATGCCTTCGTGGAGGACGTTCTAAGGGAAACTGGCTCGTATACACGTTACACATGGGGAAAATCACGTAAACGCCGATGCAGCCAGCCCGTTCGCGGGATTCGAACCTTGGATCGAACTACCAGTGTTCAGCATCTTTACCGCTCAGCCGCTGCTGGGCCCATAAGGGAAAGGATACTTTCGTGAAGACCTTTCAAAGAGAAATTGACTGAGTCATATTAAAATTGGCGATGACTGCATAACCGTTTTCGTCGTCGTGTTCGTTCTTATAATCAGAATATTCTGTTGGTAATTTAATCTACAAAATTAAGCATCGTTAATGTCTTATTTTGAGATACAAATAAGGGGATAAAATTCCAAGCAATGAAGCGCGCTGCTTTCAAATTTAAAATGAAAGATTTAAGCATTTCAATAAATCCCAGTTTTCCTCCCAGTTATTTATCGTGCTGCCTGATATAGTGTCTGTAGATCATTCTTTACTTCTACTTTCATGTAATTTGAATCTCATCCGTGCGTATTGTTGTCTTTGCTACTCCTCAGGCCTCAAATCTTTAAGCAACTAAAGAAAGTGAATGCGTGAGAAAGTGAAAGTGACTGAGCGAAATCGTAGACTGAGTTTCGAGTTTGCTTCGCTTTGATGTGTCGCTTCTTGTGTTAAGCTGGCTTAAATTTCAACAGTTAGAAAAGAATTTGCTCCATGACCATAGCAGGTAGTTTGTGACTGTTTACTTTTAATAATAAGACTAAACATGGGCGAATCCATTTAAAAAAATTAGGTTTCTACTTCTCTGAACACACTGAGGAAGGGGAAAATTGGGCAAATATTTTTAAAATTATCAGAACCTAGCTTTTTAACCGAAAAGGGAAAACCGCGGGGGGGGAGGGGAATGCGTGAGAAAATAAGGTATTTCGAAAAGTGTTCCCAAAAACATTCACATCAGATTGTCAGGACTGTGTGTTCGGTGCACATTCTTGGAAAACATCTTCGTAACAGCTTAAAGTCCTGATCTTGACAGGGAGCTGAATGCAGCTATGTTCTGTGATAGAATACTGTGATTGAGTTGGAGAATAACTACACTTGAAAGGGATTTAAAATCCTGTTTTATTAAATCACTATTATTTACAAACCACTTCCCAACTCGAGAAGGATACAGAAAGTAAAGACCACATTTGGGTCTAAAATGAACAATTAAATAATATTTAATCTAAAGCTAAATAGAACTTAAGTAGTTGTTGCTCGCAGAGCTATACGCGAGGTTGGCCTCTAACTAAATTGTGCGTAGCAAGATTTACTAATACTGATGCACTTGGATTTATTTCAATAAGCAATCACGTAAAAGCACTATGGCTTAGAATTTAAATGCTAGCTGGTCAGGCCAACGTCGAATAGAGTGACCGTGATCTGAGACTAAAAGCTCTCTCATCCTGAGAGGTTTCTACCTCTTGCTTAAATAGAACTTGGCTCCACTTCAAATTAGCATAAAGCTGAAAACGCGCGCTTCTTCTAACGGGAAGTTGAAAATGATAGAAAGATTTAAATTAAATTAAAACTTTGTTAGTTTAACTAAAACTTTACAAGATTATCTCATATACCAATGGAAACAAATAATTTTGCAATGTTTCTTTAGATGCAAAATGCTGCTAGGCGTACTATTTCCAAAGAAGGATTTATTGTCTTACATAAATGGCTATCGTAAATGTCCCTTTCCTAGAGGTCACTAAATCGTCAGTTGATTTTTTAAATTAGTCAACCTGGGGCGTGAGTGGCTATCAGGCGCGTCGGCAGGTGTTGGATAGCTGGATATCCTGTGTTATCTGACAGGATTGCTTCGAATAATAAATAAGAAGCCTCGACCCCCTCCCGTAACCCTGGTGTTATGCGACCTGTGCCTATGGTGAAAGACACTGCATTTATAGTGTCTTAACGGAGCCTCTAG
The DNA here is from genome assembly GCA_000611955.2 of Stegodyphus mimosarum. Lineage (NCBI taxonomy): Eukaryota > Metazoa > Arthropoda > Arachnida > Araneae > Eresidae > Stegodyphus > Stegodyphus mimosarum. The sequence continues at coordinate 703,249 of KK119841.1, forward strand.
AATGCCTGGGAACTTCTAGAGTATTTTGCTTTACCCAGTAACTGGCAACACTGGGTTGAACCTTTTATCCTATACTTTCTTTTCTAGTTTATAGTAGATGGATGAAAATGACAGTATAACTTGAAATTCTGCTATTGCAGGCAAAACCTCGGACGAAGACATTTCTACTCAAAGCAGAAAACCCAGAGGAAATAAATCGAAGGAACAGAAATGAATCCTTCATCGAGTTAGGTAGAAATGACTGCAACTCAAGTTACTCAGTCAACATCTGGAGAAGGACAGCATCTAGACAGTCATGCTGTTAAGTTTCAGTCAACATCTAGAGACGCATTCATGCTTTTTCTAGATAAAATTAAAAAGATCATGGCCGGAGCACCGAAAAGAAACGTGGTTGAAAACTGAAAATTGCCATAGGCACATTGCGCGAAAAAAAAAGGGGCAGTTCTATATCTCCCGTTCTACTGCGCCGATTGACGAAATTCAAATTGCGTTTTTCATGTATCGAAAGTGTGACCTAGGATGTGTGTTAGATTTACATATAGCATTGTTCAAATATAAGTATTTATACACAAATTCGAACTTTTTCTGAAATGACATGTCATGTTTTTTAATATATCGATTCTATGACTCAAATTATGGCAAACTCCAAAGTTTTATAAAAATCGCATGAGTGGTTTTTAAAAAATGAGCTCTCAAAATTTTAGCTCCTCAATGTTAATCCAGTTTGGTATGTAATTATTAATATATCTTTTTTATGAAACTTATTTGATTCCTTCTTACACAGATTGTCCGGTTAGCATTCCAAACAAAATTCACCCATTTTTTATGATTTATTTTTTAAATTTGTATTTTTAAATAATTTTTATAAATTTTTCGAAAACGATTTTGAATTATGACCTAGAAAAGTTTAACAATCATCTTAAAATAGTTGTACGTGTAAGCATACCTGTAAAAAAATTAGAGCTTTTTCTTCAAAATTTCGAAGATATACGTGAATTTATATATCGGTGCGTTTTGGAATTTAGCATATTTCTTGAAAGCAATAATAACGAAAATATGGTGTAGGCAATTTGTTAAAATTATTTGAAAGTAAAAAAGATGTGACTTTTTTTTTCGCTGGTCCGCAGTGTAAAAACGTAGGAACGATGTGACTTTTTTTTCGCTCTTGCACAACGTAAGGGTAAGGAAAATAGGTTGCCATACATTAAGAAGTTCGCCAAGTGAATTATTCTTGGCTCAAACAGAAAAAAAAAATGTGCCAAGTTAAATTTTTGAATTTCTCCTTAAATTTCGCACCACATTTTACAAAATTTAATACTTAGGCGTAATTTGAGTCGTCGAATCGAAATATAGAAAAAACAATTGGTGCGTTATTTCAGAAAAAGTCCCATTTTGTGTCAAAATACTTATATTAGAACAAAGCTATATATTAATCTAATACATATCCTAAGTCGCGCTTCCGAGACATGGAAAGCTCAATTTGAATTTCGTCAGTTGGCCCAGTAGAACGGGAGCTATAGAACTGTCCCATTTTTTTGGTGTAGTGTACCTTCGTGATGTAATTGGAATGACGTCTGACTAGCAACCGGGAGATCAGAAATTCGAATCCTAAGAAGGACATCACTGATTTTCCTCCTAATTCCTGCCTTTCTTCTAAAAAATTTCTAATGATTTTACAAATGACTTCCAAAATAAAATATGGTGAATGCTATTTTGTCCCCACCTGTATCACTTATTCTTCTTTATGTGGAGGATAATATAAGGAATTTTATCTTTCCTTACTGAGTGCTTTCTGGAAATAGCCGAAACTACGTCAAGTTAGCAGTCCGGAGGTCCTAAATTGAGATTCCGGGGGGTGGGCATTGCTGGATTTTCATGCTTCCTGCTTCTAAATATACATAATTACTTGATTGACAGTTTTACTTAGCGTTTAATGTTGAGCTTACATTAGTGAAGTATTCACAGGTTGCTCAGCCTCTGTATAAAATTAAATAAACTAAGCAGCTAAAAAACCTGTATAATAAGTGGCACATAAATGTAGCGACACAATTAAATTCACGAGTGCTTATACAAACAGCTAACGATTGAATATTTTTGTATTTATTTTTTATTTATTACTTAAACGCTTCGATTCTTCTAATTTTTACGGTGGTGAACATCATGGTGGAACATCATTTAATTTTTACGGTGGTGAACAACATTTATACGTTCAATACAGAAATGTCTGAAAGAGAAATATCTGGAAGCATTGGTACGGTGCTACAGTGTTATAAAAGTATGGGTAGGATCTTCGAGATCCAAGTGATCATAAAGTTATGCCTCGTAAATCTTAATCTTCCTCTGGGAGAGCGATTTTACGTCGAGGCCAGATTTGGGAAAGAAAACTTTTATAAGTTTGCTGGATTAGATAATCCGGCACAGGAGCCTTGTTCTCTCAACCCCCCTCTTCACTCTTAGAACAACAACCAGAGACGCTATTATACAGAATAAGATATTCTGCTTTATTTACGTTTGCCGCTCGCATTATCGCTAAAGCTTTAAAAAAACTGTAAAACTAAGCATCTTATTCTTTCAAAAAGCTGAAGGGTAAAAAAAAAGCTCATAAAAAATCTGGCAAAGATGCGGGCGTCATCAAATGGGGCTGAAAGCAAAGGCATGTTCGGAAGACGCCGCCCGAGACAGAGGCTAAAAGAGATTCCTGACAACCCCTTTACCTCTCTTCTTTATTTAGTGAAAGTTTAGGGGAATATTCTGTAATACGGGAAAAATGCTGAAGGAACTCTGGAAGACATATTTGTCCACGAATGATTCCTGTTAATTACTTGAATGTTTCAGTTTGTTACGTTAAGTTTCTGAAGCTAAAGTGATTCGTAAAAATAAGTGATACCATATTGTCTCGCATATTTCCTTTTTCCTCTAGCTAGTTAACGCCAGACTCTGAATATTTAAAATATGTTTGCGTAATACGTCTTTTCCTCAATACATTCAGAGAACGATCTACCCTAAATTTTAAAATAGATTAGTCCATGTTTCAGGACTGAGTGTTCGGTGCATACTCTAGGCGAACATATTCGTGAAGTAAACTAAGTCCTGATCTTGAACAGGGAGCTAAATGCAGCTATGTTCTGTGGTAGAAAACTGTGGCTAAGTGGTAGAATGACTGAACGTAGGAAGGATTTAAAATCCTCTTTTATTAAACCACAATTATATACAGCCGCTTTCCAACTCGGGAGGGATTCAGAAAATAATGACCGCACTTGGGTCTAAACTGAACAATCAAATAATTTAAAATAAAAATCGAACTTAAGTAGTCGTTGCTCACAGAGTTATAAACGCGAGGTTAGCCTCTAAATGATTAATGGTGCGTAGCAAGATTTAGCTAATACTAACGCACTTAAATTTACTTCAATAGGTAATAGAGTAACAGCGATTAGAATTTAAATACTAGCTAGTCAGGCGAACGTCGAACAGAGCAGTAGTGATCTGAGACTAAAAGCTCTCTCACACTTAGTAGTTCCTTGCTCAAGCTTAAATATAAACTTAGCTCCACTTCAAATCAGCATAAAGCTGAAACGCGCGCTCATTCTAACGGGAAGTTGAAATAAGAAATCATAGGAAAGGGGAAATTAAAATAAAACTTTGTTAGTTTAAACTAAAACCTTACACATGTAGTGACTGCTTTTATATTGTAGAGTCATTAGGTTATTTTGAAGCAGGAGGCATGAACAATGTGCAGTGCTCTCTCCGGAACTTGAATCCTGGACCTCTCGAATACACGTCGAGTATTCTTCCTATTATACCACGAAACATGCGGAAAAAAACTTTATAATCTTATTAACAAAAAAAAACCCTACATACAAACTAACTGAGAAAGTCACATCGAATCTTTTCTCCTGATTTCTGAACTTTATGTTAGCCTACATAATGCTGGCCCGTATAATACTAAGCCTACATAATAATATAGATAAACTGGCCCGTCACAGAGAAACTAACATTCACTAACTAACACTCAGTCTATAAGTGTTAGTTAGTAAGCACTAACACTAACACAAGCACTAAGTAACATTCAATCTATGAGTTTGCCGAGCCGGCTGCATGTACACCTTCCCTAAGAATGAATGGATATTTTAAAGCCTCAGGAGTAGCAAAGAACACCGGAAGAATGAGTGAAATCCAAGTTAAAGGAAAGTCAGAAATGAAGGTATCTTAATAGACACTACGATGTTATAACGTATTTGATCGTTTCTTTACGATTGCCTTCATGGTGCAATTGGGAGCACACTCCACGGGCATTCGGAAGGTCCGGAGTTCGAATCCCAGAGATGGCGTTGCAGATTTTCATGTTTCCTTCTTCAAAAAATAAATAAATAAATAAATAAAAAATCTAAAAGCTTTCAGATTTTACATTATACCCAAAGGGGCGCTTTTTTAGTGTTTTCTTTCTTACCTTTATTTATTAAATATCATGTTCTTCACACTTAACACATAAAATTCAATTCAACAGCAATATCGCAGAATAATTTTAAAATGAGTATATCTTTAGAATTTTTGATACACAGTCTCGCGCGCTGGAGATGAAAATGTTTTTTTTATCGTACAGTGTTGCCATTCCTTGCTTTGAAATTGTTGAGTTTGTTAATCAAATGTTCTTTAATGTTTCACAAAATATGAAATAGATAACAAAACAGATTCCAAATTAGGGCTTGCGGATGCTCGTATTCGTTGGAAGATTACGTTATTCAAAATTTGATGGCTCTAGGTACCGTTGTTTTACCACAGTGCGAGAAACATGCACACATTTATGCAGATTCTCCATTATTTAATTTTTTTAAATATAATACAGGGCTGTGATATTTGGTGACAACAGTTTGAAAAGTGAGTCGACGCAAAATGCCAAAATGAAATTAATAGCCCTTCTGGGCTAACGCCCTTTGGGCTAAAAAACTGACTCTACACGTAGCGACCGAACTGTAAGGTGATGGAAGATAATTTTTCACCAGATTTGCCGATTGAGTCCCATAATCCTCAGTTACATTTTGAAAAAGGGAATATATAAGTTATTTTCTTCCTCCTCTCTGCATGCCTTCGTGGTGTAATTGGAAGCAAGCATATTCGATGCGTATTCGAGAGGTCCAGGGTTCGAGGCCTGGCGAGGGCACTGCAAATTTTTACATTCTCTTATAATTTTAATGCATTCTCACTCTGTAATACATTTTAGTTTAATACACATAATTCTAATACATTTTAATACAATCTTAATACATTCTCTTGTAAGGTATTTCTCCCGCCTTCTTAACATGCCTTCGTGGTGTAGTTGTCAGCACGCTCGGCGCGTATTCGAGAGGTCCGTGGTTCGAGTCCCGGCGGGGGTATTGCTCAGTTTTTATCTCTCCTACTTTAAAAAACCTAATGCCTTTACATTCTTACTTCGAAAAACCTGATGATTCTCAATCTCTAATCGTTGAAGGATGATTTTAAGCCTAAAATCGGACAAGATTCAAGTTATAGGGGAAACTAGAAATGAAGCTATCTTATTAGACATTGCAATGTCAATTTTGTGTTGTTTTCTTATTGTGTTGTTTTATTAGGTTACTTTGAAAGAAATAATATTGTTTACTACTTGTAGTTTATTCGTGACTACATTTCTGTTATTACGTTTATTAAGGACTTATAGTAACCGTGTTCATCGGCAATGAAATGGTTCGACCAATTTTTCCCTCTCGACTTTTGGAAGAAAAATTAGTAGCAAAAAAAAGGGAGAATACTAGAGGAAATGTGGTCAGGAAACGCACAATTTATACTAAGCAATTTGTAAACAAAATCTTGTTGCCAAATTATGCAAAGTAATTAAGCAATTTATAATCTTGTGTAAAGTTTTGATACATTTCTCGCCATTTAATGGTCCACTGCAAAGGAATTAATTATTTAGATTTTTCTATGATTCTTAGTAACTCCGAATCATCGTAGAAGTATTTACTTCTAATCATCATAGAAGCTAAACAAAACCTGTTTTGCGAAGCCAAATGTATTTTCTTTCATCCAATTAAAATCATAAAATAAATTTGTAAATTTTGAAAGAAACTCTCCATTTCAACATTATTTAAAAATTTGACATCTGTTGTGAACATTTAAAATACTGCGTGATTTACGTAATGTGTTGAGTTTGAAATTCGACAAAAAAGCAAACTTATACTGGCATTGATTTTGAATAAAAATCTATCCAGTTGAAGAAAATTAGATATAATTTTCTTTCCTTGGGGACCTATGATGTCTGATTCCCTTCCTGCGTCTTAAGACAAGTTCAGGTCTGATCGCATTGTTTTTTCCAACTATATTACGAATTACATTACAAATAAATAAAAAACACGCAACAAAGGAATAAAAAGTTAATATTTACACAATTAGATGGAATAAAACATTAAGGCTATACACTCGAATTTAAAGTATAGCAGAAATATTTCACACAGCTTTGAAAGATAGGGGAATCAAAGAAAATTAATACGTGTTTGATGATTATTGTACTAAAATCGCGAAGCTGCCTTCTTTTTTGCTGATACTGCTTCAAGAATTTGAACAAAATAAATTTATGGCCAATAAATAATACTCTATGAGATACTCAACATTAAAATTCTTGGCTTATCTCTGTATTCTCTAATTCAAGCTTCGTGAACATATACGAAGCTATCTAAGTAAAATTTTCTACAAGTTAAGTTTCTACAAGTTAAGTTCTATCTTCTAAGTAATAATCAAATCTTAAGGGTTTTATGCTTTTGTTGCAATTTACACACATTTGCTGAGATTAGGCAATCAACTGTATCAAAAGTATGCATATATTGTAGAATCATTACGATATTTTGAAGCAGGAAACATGAAAAATGCCCTCCGCGGGACTCGAACCTTAACCTCTCGAGTACGCGACGAGTATGCCACCGTTACACTACGAAGGCATGCAGAAAGGAGGGAGAAAATGCCTTTTAAAGGGTGATTGGGGGTTAGGGAGCTCAATCCGCAAATCCTGGTGGTGAAGAATTATCATCACCACCACCTTTTTAGTTCGGGCGCCACTGTAGCGTCATTGGGTTATTTTGAAGCGGGAGATATGAAAAATGATGAATGCCCTCATCGGGACTCGAACCTGGACCTCTCGAATACGCGCCGAGTGTGCTACCGTTACAACGCGAAGGCATCCAGAAAGGAGGAAGAAAATACGTTACAATTAGTATACATATATTTACTTCACTCGCCCAGCTTACTAGTCCTTACCAGGCCTTTATTTTCGATGTCGTTGGTCGTAGTCATACACAGTAAAACTCGCTTATAACAAGCCCTGATTTGAGGAGAACCCGGATTTAACGAGGAAATTGAAAATACTTGGTAGTTACATATGGGATCATAACTCGCTTTTGACGAGCAAACCCCAGGTATAGCGAGCAATATTTTTGGAATTCCTAAAATTTCTGTTCACTTCAATTTCTCTTCTTGCAAATGAGTAGAGAAGAATTTGAAAATTATGTACCTGTTTACGTCTGTTATCACTTCCGAGATACCTATTACCAAGGATATTGTAACTGAAGTTCAAGCTAAATTAGATGAGAAAAATAATGAAAGCGACAATAATAACGATGACTGTGAAAAGTTTCAAGTAAACTGCCCCCAACATACTCAATGGCTTTTGAGCGCGCAGAAAAATTTCAAACTTTTTGGAAGTCAGCGGTGCAAATGACGATGTTTTCCAGGCCATGAGTCTTTTCCACAAGAAAGAGACAGCTCAAGGCAAATTAACAAACTTCTTTTGTACTGTACAGAAATAAAAAAGTAAGTATATATCAATCAAATTTTGTTTACCTTTCTTGCAAATAAATGCAACTAAGGTGACAACGCGTAATTAATCTCAGTATTAGGTGGGAGGGCCTGACATTGTCGACAGTATCACTCAAACAGAGACTTTAACCATTCCACCTTGCTACACCGCGGAGGCCTCAATCCCAGGGTGCAGACTTTTATTTGAGCTCTCTCGTAAGCCCTTGCGACAGAACCTGGACAACGGGCGCTCGTCTCCCCTCGGGTCTCAGAGACCGCCTCAGGCAGAGGCAAACCACTGACTCCGTTGTTGAGCTGGAAGTCTGCCTGGTCGTCAAAGTGCCCCTCACCAGTACTTCACGGGCTGCCGGTCATCTTGGACATCACCCAGCATACTAGGACAGCTACTAGTACCATCTTCTGTAGCCCTTATTGCCAATCGCCTTCGGTGCAACAGAATAGACGATCTTCGCACGGGTTCTGGAACTGCAGGCTTATATTTGTTTCCTCCATAGTGCTACTGACCTAATGAAATATAGGTTTGAGTCCCGGGGAGGGTATTTTTCATGTCGCCTGCTTCAAGGTATGGTAATGATTCTACAATATATCTATACTTTTGGACAGCCGATTGCATAATCCCAGCAAATGTGTCTAAATAGCAACAAAAAGTATAAATCCCTTAAAATTTGATTATTCCTTCTTTCACCTAAGACAATTTTACTCAGATATCTTCCTATGTTCACGAAAGCTTCAATTACAGACTATAGAGATAAGTCAAGAATGGTGAGTATCTCATAGAGTATTATTTTATTGACCCTAAATTTATTTTACTTAAATTTAGAAGCTGTATCAGCAAAAGAGGAGGTAGCTTCACAAAATAAGTATAATAATCATCAAACACGTATTAATTATGTTTGAATTTTCGTATAAGTCAGTGTATCGCGGTCCCTTCACGCTCCTCATAAGCGAGTTCGACTGTACTTCCAATTGCAGAAGCGTTTGAAAATGACGAAAATATTCATTTACCGGAAATGTAAAATTTTATTAAAAAAACACTTTTGGACAAATATCGAAATGCTGACTCAAGATTGCTATTGTTACGTTTGGGAGAGCTTTACATTCCTTAGGAAAAAATAAAATTCTAAGAAATTTGACTCCCGTACGATGAAATGAAACGGGACATTTAATTTCATAATTTGCAATTTTTGATGCCATTTCTGACTTACCTTGAGGGATCGGTTAATTGATTTAGAGTAAACCGAGGAAACAAATTTAAATGAAGTGCAGCAAAAAATCTGTATAATTTAAATAAGCTGTATAGATTTGTACAGTAAAATAAGCTGTATAGATATAATACTATAAGGTCGTATGTTATTCACATCAGGTTTGTTCACTTTGTTACATCAGGTTTTTTTCACTATAGTTCAAATGACAAATGTACTAAAATATTAAAACATTATATTAATTATTACGATATTTCTTGGCGTATTTAATTATTTAGCACTAAATTCTGAAAATTTGATAAATATTCTCATAAATATTCCCTTTCCTTTATCATACATACTTTTCCCTCCGAAAACTGGTTTACTCGTAAATTGTGCTCCCTCAATCATTTTTATTTTCATTCGATTTATTTAATTTGTACTTGCAATTTTGTATTAAAATTTTTTACATTTTATTTTCCTCTTGCATTTTTCATGAGGATTGTCCGCTAAGCTATAAGGTCGTGGATCACATCCGAAAACATAGCGGCAAAAACATCGCGGACGAAAACATCGCGGAGAAAACAGCGCAGGGCGAAAACGTCGTGGTACAAAACATCGTGGGAGAAAATAAAGCAAAGAGAAAACACCGCAGTTCTAAAACGTCGTGGTACAAAATATCGTGGTCGCAAATAAAGCCGTTCAAAAACTTCGAAACTTAAAAACTTCGTCGTCGAAAATATCGTGGTAAAAATAAAGTACCTCCAAATCATCGCATGACGATAACATTGCACACATGCGTTTTTGTAAATAATTGTAAATGGATATTCACATAATGATTTGTGAGCACGAGATAGAAAGAAGGATAATTTTTACTTTAATATTTTTTATAAACTAATAAACTTTTTAAGAAACAGAACAAGCAATTTAAATAAAACAAGAAGTAATTTTCACGATAAGAGTATCAGATTAACAAAAGTGAAGGAAATAATCTCATAATTAACTTATGTTTTTTTATAGATATAGTCATGAAGTTTTTACTCCTTTTTCTATTAGTTTCTAGATTATACTTTTCATGAAAAATTACCAGTAAAACTTTATAAAAAATAATTTATTAATGACCTTTGTTAGTTAACTATGTCAGTTTAAAATTTTATTAAATGCTATAAGTTGCATTAATTTTCTGTGCTAAATTTTCCATTTTCTATTTTCAACAAATATTTATTAGTTAATAAAAATATGAAAATAAAAATTATCCTTCTTTTTATCTTGCGTTCACAAATCATTATACGAGTATCCTTTTACAATTATTAAAGCCTGAAAAACGCATGTGTGCGGTATTATCGGTATGCAACGATTTGTAGGTACTTTATTTTTTACCATAATATTTTGGAAGACAATGTTTTTAAACTGCGAAGTTTTTGAACTCCTTTATTTTCGACGATGATGTTTTGTACCACGATGTTTTAGAACTGCGATGTTTTCTCTTTGTTTTATTTTCTCCCACGATGTTTTGTTCCACGACGTTTTCGCCTTGCGTTATTTTTTCCGTGACGTTTTCGTCCGCGATGTTTTTGGCGGAGACCCAGTTGTAGCAGGTATTCTCACAATTAAGAAATTTTCTAAACACGTGATCTCAACCCTGCTTCTGTTTAAGTATGTTCCATCTTATTATAGATTTTTCTAGCCCCCCCCAGACGTGTTAGCTCTTTCGAAATCTGGATCTTACTTTCGGCATACCTTCTACGTCGTTCCTCTTGCAACCTGCGGTCAAGCGTCATTCATGTATGATGCTGCTGAGGCTGTATAAGATAGTAACTGATCCTGAAGCGTGACGTTCTCAGCTCAGTTACTGTCTGATATGCGTGCGATATCGTCTCAATATCCGTCACATATTGTAATGCTAAAATTACTATATATTCTCATTGAAATGTAGGTTTCTTTTAAAAAAATAATATACCAATAATTACCTATAGTTTGCTCGTGACAGCTTTACATTTGTCATGTTCGTACCGTAATTGCGATATTCGGTATTAAATTACTCGCATAATTTTTCCCTCTCGATTTTCGGACACAAAATTTAGTTAAGAAAGAGAAAATGTGTAAAGAAAATATGGTAGGTCTAGTTTAAATATACTAGCAGTGGTCTTCTCATATTTCTTCATTGTGGAATATTTATTAGGCTTTGGGATTTCTTTTAATGAAAGTGTCTTTCTTTCTGTACTTGCTTAAATATGTGATGAAAAGTAAAGCATACAGGGTAAAAATATTGCTACTTTTACCTTAAAAGTACACACCTAAATGTCCTTTTGATCCGCCGAATTGGGATAATGGTTAGTGACTGTGACTGCTGCACCAGAGGGACAAGGTAAAGGCATGGATATATAGTATCTGTGGGGCATGAGGGCAATCTAAATATGCAGTGAGCCGATAGTTCTCTCGAGAGGTAGTAGGGGAAGAGGTATAAGTTAGTAAGGAAAGAGTAGAGGAAGACTCTCGGATCCGTCCTTTCGGGACACTGTCTCTCAGAATTGGCGACGAAACTGAGCTACAAGTCAGCCTGTCGTATGGTGCTCAAGGCTCTTGGTAACGACAGAGGCATTTGACTTCCTGGCTACGATGAATGTCGTGGTCTTGTGCTGACCATTGTTAGATAATTATAATAATATCGTACGTGTACTGCCTACTATTGTGGCAGTACACGGACTGGCAATGCAACTGAGAGCCCCCATATTAGTCAGCGAGAGGTTATCCAGCCAATTGGCATTCTGGGAGGGCTGTGACCTAGTCACCTGGAGATTTGAGTAATCGTTAATTTGCTACCAACTAGTATTACATGGGTTGCCGTTTGACGGAACGGGCTTAACCTTCCGCGTTTGCGCAAAATTTACGACAAATTCGGTTTTTAATGCACATATTTCGCATCTGAAGGTAATTTCTATTCCTCTTTTCTACCCTTCCCCACATCGTGGAATGGGCCAACAGAAAGTCATTTCACTTTTCTTTTTTCTTTTTTTTTGGCTGGGCTTTTGTACTACGTGGCAGCTTTTTCGTAAAAGTTACGACACGCGTGTGGTCGTGGGTGAAAATTCAGAAAATATTTTTTTTTCTCAAATATTCAATAATTTTGTGTTATTAATTGCTTTGCATTATTTTAATTTCTATAAATTCGGCTCTGTAATTTTTATATCAGTTTTCATGCCAAAAAATATGTGCAACCAGCTGATTTTGCTCGCATTCTGCAAGAATTATCTGATGAAGAAAAGGAAGACAAGGAAACCGTTGGATATGAGAACAATGCGATTTGAGCTATTCTATTCCTAGTATTATCATTCCTTATTTTCTTTTATTTGTATTTTTTAGAAATAAATAAAAATATTAAAATTAAATTTAGTTTAAAGTGAGTTTTTGTAATCGGTAAGAAGTAAATTTCCTTGCAGACGTAAGTAATGCTGAACTTACGTTTTTTCCTATCAAGGTGAGTGTATTTTACTTTTTTATTTGTTTATGCTTGTCTTTGATGAATATTAAAATTAGCTTCGATTTTAAAATATAATTATTAAATAATAAATTTTGTATAATGAAATACATCGTTGCATTTCTAGCTGACTAACATAAGAACTCCTCATATGCATTCCAATATAAGTAAAAAATAATTTACTTATATTTGAATGTGATATCATTTGTATTTTGCAATAATAAGGTTAATATTTTATTTCTTAACAAATTTTTTATCAATATTCACTGATCTCTGCCGTTTTTCGTGACGAAAACGGTAAAATAACAGATGTCGTAAAAAATACGACGCGCGCGTGCTGGAAGGTTAAGCGAACCACCTTAACCGGACGACGATTTTACTGGAGTATCTCCCGTCGGGCGAATGGAACCGCCAAACTCAATGATTTGATGTTTCCGGGGCCAAAACTGCCTAGATTCAGATCCCAGCCAGTAGTTTCCTAGAGTTCTCTGCGGGGACCCTGAATCTAGTAACAAAAACAACAAAAATAGTCCTTTTGATTAGCGAGCACCTCAGAAACACCACAGAGAAGTTCCTTGCTAAGGCAATTAACAGAATTATTATTAACTACTCATCAATAATTAGTTGTGTAGTAATCGAAGATGAGCGACCTACCAGACCATTCATTACGCATCCATTAGGCTATCGTAAATTATAACTATTTATACTTTTTTGGATGTTTTCGTTTATAATCGGCAGTCATTAGTTTATGCTTGTATATACTTCTCTTCTAAATTCCAAGAAATGATTTATACATTGGATTTATTATATCTTAACTTACAGCTGTGTCATTATATGTATTATGTTCTTTGAATATTTATAACTTTTTATGGAATTCATTGTTTTCAATTTTTCATACTGATACTCTTCTTGTTAATAGTTTGATTATACGTCTTGATTCCGTGAGCTGTGTAGCATTTGCATTCTTCAGTGTCATACCTTGCCTATCATCTAAACTAAAGGTAGGGTATACTGTTGAATACACGTCTCGTTCTCCTCTAGTCCCCATATCCAGTACGTCGATCAGCCACAGTTACATAACTGAGATTTTAATGTCAGTGTCTGTGTCATAATTTCGGAGCCTCCATCGCGTCTTCTTTAAACAGTGCAGTATAATAGCTCATGGTCCCATGTTTTGCTAAGTTTCCACAATACTCAGAATGTTTTGCTCCAGCCCTAGTCAGCGCTTTTTGTTTTTCTAGCTAATTGAAAATATTTGATAAATAGTGTCAGAGTGACTGGTATGACAACATCCGCCAGTCACTTAGACAAATGAACTCAGGCATAGAACAGTGAAACAGTATGGAATGTAATATCCCAAAATACCATCTCAAAGTCGAGTACATTAATCAATTGCAACTGAAAATAATCTGAACGGGCTGGTTGTATAACAGGTTTCGTAACTTTTCTTGCACGTAACGAGGACCCACCAGTGGCCGAGTGACAAAGTGTCCAAACACTGGTAATTCGGTCCGAGGTTCGCATCCGGCGAACGGGCCGGCTGTATGGGCGTTTCCCTCATGTTTAACGTGTATACGAGCCAGTTTCCCTTAGAAAGTCCTCCGCGAAGGCATCCCTCTCTTAGGCAAATAGCCCTCGAGTCTCTGCCGTAATCACATAAACCAAGCCAATTCTATACGTAACGTGAATACTAGTTAATTTCCTTAAAGTAGAAGAAGAAATTTCGCCCTGGAAGAAGACAGCCCTGGACGCGTAATGGTAAACCGTACACTGAGTTGATCAGTGTTAACGAATTTCGTTTACTGCGCATGCTCAATGGTGTACCGTTGGCGAGGAAGAAAATAGTGGCGATTAAGAATAAACAACCCTACAAAAGCCTGTTCCTCATGTAGGTCTTGTTTACAACTATAATACTACGGAAATTTGTTTGTGGTTAATGCATTTGCTTCTGTTTCATTTCATTTTAGTTTATTTCGTTCATAAACATTATATTTAATATCAGTTATTTATAATAATTTCTTTGACTTTAATTCGGGAATTTAAACTGGCTTTATTCCTAAATTTGTTAAAGTATATACAGATAGATCGTATGGTAAGTACTCAATTGCTTTTATTCCTCAGAAGTATGATCAACAAACATTCAGTTAATATAACTTGTAATGTTTCCTGCTTTGTAATCTTTCTTAAACGAAATTTTCGGTAGTTTATAATCGATATATACACTCTAAGTAATGAAGCAACTTAACAACCTAACAAGTTTTAAAACGTCGAACAGTTTATGCCCAGATAACAGAATCAACCACATATAGTATTTATCTTCGTTTAAAATTGCGCCAAATTCTCATCTGGGCATGCGCACTATGCGAAATTCGTTTAACATTGATCAACTGAATGTGCGGTCTGCCAATACGCGCCCTGGACTGCCTTGCTATAATCCAATTCATATCGTGTTGTTGAAATTTTTATTGTATTTTACAATTACTCCACATAAGCATTTTGGAAGCAAGGTTTGATTGCAAATATCCAAACGGAGATTGTTTTGGAACTTTAAAAATCAGTTTTGGTAAGTCGGAGATTAATATAAAGGTTGGAATTTGGAAATAACATTTGTTCTTTATTTGCTAATAAATTAGTAGCTCCATTGGAAGCTATCGTGCATCCTATTTTTGTTATTTTCGTAAAACAGAAGCGAGAAATTTTAATCGAAAATTATATAATGAGTCTATGACATTTTAGGTACAAAGTCAAATATTGAAGAAAACGGAACTCCTATTTTCTAGCCTTAAATCCTACAATGTTCTTCACATTCATATGGGTGCTTAAATGATTCGCAGAGCTCATCTTTTGCAATGTTAAGTCTCTAATTACGGTTGTTTGATTTCTTTCATTACAATTAAGTTGTCTTTTAAGATGAAATTTTATTTTAGAGGAAAGAAAAGTAGGGTATTATTCTGTTATCGGGACCGGATTCAGATATCACCAAACGCTGCAAAAAATTGAAACAAAAAAAATAATCCCCAAAATATTTAAATTATGATAAGGTTAAGATGAAAAAAAATTCAAGGGGCAAAATAACAACAGCTATTTCTAAAATTAGAAATTTTTAATGTAAATGAAACAACTTTCCAAAGAAAACAGAAAAAAAAATTCATTTTATGGTTTTCCTTATTATGGCTTTACTTTTTTTCGAAATGAAATCCCCAATGGTGGGCCCTTAGCCTACATCGATTTCGCCACTACTATGGCCAGACATGGTGGTCACCTTATTATGGAGGCGCCTAATAGGTGGACCATCTTTGCCTCCTATGAAGGGACGGACACTTACCACCATGCATTCTCGGGGATTCGAGCCCGAGGCCGTTGGTATCGCACTCGGCTGACCACTATACCGTGGGGGCGACATTTTTGAGGAAATTGTATGGAAGATATTTCATCGCTAGGTAAGTCGAAATTTTCGGATCCATGGTAAATAAAGTTATATCAGATACACAAGTGACTGTTAAAATCTTTGGAATTTGCATTCTCGTTGCCAATTTTGAAAAGACATTCTTTTACTTTTTATTAAAAAGTTAACATTATAATGACTTCAGAAGTAAACATTTGCGGCTTCATATGAACCAATCTGGAGCAAAACCTTTGGCGACGACTCTGATCACGGGAACAGAACAGTACCCAAAGTAGTCTGAATGCACCAAATCTACAGAAAAGGGTTGTTGAACACTAAGAATTTTGGCATATTTATTTTGCTTGGCGAAAATGGAATTGTGTGAGCGCGCATTGCCATCTGGTAAAACCATTTATTGAGACTCTCTAAACCAAATGGGTTGAAGTTTCTTCAAACGTCTGTAACTACGCCTTCATAAAGTAAGAAAACCTCCTGTTTTTTTTTCTCGAAAGTATTCCTTATGGATGTTTCCTTACAAATCAAAGAATGTCACCAATATGGTCTTTACTCGAGATTTTTGAAATAAAAGTTTCTATAGAAATGATTTGAGAAGATGATTTCATCCCGAGATTATTATTTCAGTTTGTCTCGAAAACTGCCACAATTTCATCCTCTGTCATAATTTCTTGGAAACATTTCAGTGCCATATGGATAAAATCATTTGCTCACTTTGCATAGCTTTCGAATCTAGAACAGAAGATGTTCACTGGATCAAAGGAAATAATTAGCTACTGCAGAACCTTTCGTTTATGGCATTATGTTTACGTTTTACTAATGAAATTTTATTTAATTGTTTCCGTTTTGGTCATTTTAGCCCTTAAGCAATTTGACTATAAAGTATAAAATTTTACACGTAGGAGTGAGAGATTGTGGTTTGCTTTGGCAACCCTGCCAAGTGAAGAAAAGTAGACTGTTGTTGGCGTTAATGCGGGGAATTCTTCAGAGTGAGGTCGCTTTCGGATTCTACCTTCCCAGCGTTAGTTACGCCGTCTAACTATGTCTCTTGAAACTATAAATTTTATTGCAAATTTTGGATTTAAAAACTTTCGGTAGCTCAGCAGAAATCACAGGACTGCCACCACACCCCTGATAGGACAATCTGTCATCGCATCCTCACCCGCCAGTAAGATTTCAGAGACAATGAGTCTCAAAGTTTTCTTATTTTATTAAGGCATGCACCTTTATGGTTATTTTTACTTAAGCTGCACCTTTATGGTGGACTACCTTCGTGGGATTCCGTGATAAGCTGTGGTAAGAGCGGAATAAATTTCTGCTGTAAACCAGAATGTGCAACAAAGCATGAAACTGTTCTTTTCTGATTATGGCCTTTCGACCATGATTCTTCTCCTGATTTGGAGAGTACTGTGATATATGTGAATGCGGTGTCCGCCGCAAATTTTCTGTTAGTCGCTGATAGTGATAGCAACGCTAAGCCTGGAGAGTACTGTGATGTGAATGCGGTGTCCTCCGCAAATTTTCTGTTAGTCGCTGATAGTGATAGCAGCGCTAAGCCTATCATGGGCCGATGGACCTAATTGAGGGCCAAGGCCTCGTGTTCCGATAATTCTAACGATATGAGCAGAAAATAGCACTTGCTAAAAATTGTGTTAATCCTGCTAGTGATTCTTTGGATTTATCAGACATGGGCATGATTATTATTAATGTGGATTTATTATGTGATTCGGATATTTCTTGTCCAATGTCATCTGAATAGTCAGAGGTCTATACTTCTGACTGCGCAAGTGGACTGTGTCATTCACTGTCTTGGAAAGTGAATATGAAGCGACATGTTGACTTCTGCTTAAAACATTGTTATTATTTGGATATAGACAGTGATTCTGCAACTGAAAACCAGCCGTTCCTGAAGAAAGAATAGGCCGAAGGATATGTCAAATACCTGTCTTGCATCAAGAGTCTTGAAGGTAAGTGCGAGGTTTTTTTTATTTTTTTGTGTCAAACATAGGGAGAAAACCAAGCGTATTTCTAACATTAAGAATAAGAGGAAAATTGATTATTCTGATTCGAAATAATTCTGATTATTTCATTAAGCCTAGCAAAGCTGCCAAAAGCAGGAGGTTAACCAAATCTAAAGTTAACTTATTTTTGGAAAATAAATTTTACAGTTTAAGAGTTGATGTTATTTGTGCTATTAATTCTGTTGTGTCTGATGATATTACTAATTCTAATGTTCCTAATTCTGATGTTAATGTATTTGTTATTGTAAATTCTGATAATGTCCCCTGTGATATTTCCTTTGGTTCAAATGATAAGGTATCTCGAAATGGTAATATTCAACAGCGGTCTAAATCCCCTAATATATTATTCATTATGATAAAACCCAGGGAAGATGTTACATTTTATGCACTTTTTAAAAGTTACTGAATGATAAGTCACCTGATTGTAAATTTGGTGAATTTCTAAAAGTTGTGCCTCCTGGGATGATAACAGCCATAAAATACTTCTCCGGTATTTCGTAGCTACTGGTATTGAATGCTACGTAATAAATCTCTGACACAGAAAATCTGTGAAAGTTCTTATTAGGGGTCAATCCTCAAATTCCTGCTTTAAAATTATTTTTGAAGCTCTCACTGAGAGTGGATTTAAAGTGCACATAGTTGTGTAATTACCAAGTATAGAACAAAAGCTCAAATGCCATTCTTTCAGGCTCATACCTGATGATAATTTTTGAGAGAGTTACCTTACGTGTTTCCATATAGAAGATTAGAAATATATCGTCAGAAATCAACTGTCCTAGTATCACAACTGCCAGAAATAGCCTTATTCGTCTGCGAATTATCACGTGGCTCCCCGGGATTCAATGTGCCAGGTACTGGTAATTGTGATTACCAGGGGTGACTTGAGATCCCCAGATAAGCAACTTCTCTTGGCGACGTAATCTAGTAACACGAAAGTTGGTTGTTCAAGCTGATGAAGAGATAGCCACTGTTGCGTTACCAAGTGGACAGTAATATTAATTTAAAATACAAACACCATTTAACTTTTTTTTAATATTCTAATTTTAATTTTTAGAATCTTGCTTCCGATGAAGCAGCGAAACAAACGAACGACAAAACGTGTTTTAAAGTTACATATCGTAACCTCACATAGAGTTAACAGATTAAGCAATTCAAATGTAACCAATTCGATGGCGCAGACGATTAGCTATTTTGCGAAGTGGCGTTAACACTCACTAGTGTGAGACACATTCCTGGTACACTCACTCCTAATGGATACACCCGCTGAATGCGTTTCCCAATGTTAAGTAAAAAAATTCGGTTGGAATGCGCTTTAGCCCACTGCTTGGCGGCGATTGTTTTTGAATGAGCAATAAACGCGCCAACATGGGTAACTCCGTATATCCGCCAACCTTATTTTGTTGATTTGTGTACGTTGCCTACATTGTGCAATTCGCTGAATTTTTTTTATGTTTAAATGGAACGTTGTGCACATGGCATTTTCTTGTAATTTATTTTCGTTATATTAGCTTATTTTGTTCATTTGTGTACGTTGCCTACATTGTGCAATTCGCAGATTTTTTTTTAAGTTAAAACGGAACGGTGTATACATGGTATCGTTTGTAATTTTAATGCCCTTTTAAAAAAAATTCCTTCTTTCTTCGATGCCATTTTGGTTACGTTTTTGCGGAGCGTGTTGGGAAGGTTATGTAACGGCATAAAATGTGTAAGTATTACAACATAAAATGTAAATAATTAATTTAAACCTAACTGACAAATATTTTAATGATCATAATGTTCGTTTTGCATATTATTTTATTATCTTTTTGTGGCAAAAGTTTCCATACTAATTTATGCTTTAGAATTCTATGTTTTGTTTACAATAGGTTTTCGCGGAGCGTGTCGGGAAGGTTGCAATTGCAAAGACGTTTCGCAGCAACGCGCCGAACTGGCGATTTTCAAAACATCGCCAAGCAGTGGGCTAAAGCGCATTTTCACCAAAATTTCGAAGGTATTGTTCTGATATCGGGACCGGATTAAGAAATGTGTGTGCCTGTTATGTGTATATGTATATCTTACAGTAAAAGACCGAAATCGGAGAATGTCAACATTCTCCAAATACGTCGGTGAAAGACTGAATATTCGGTTGTATTCTTATACATTCGGACCATCAACGGTTGTTTCAGCAATAAGTAAGACTGTATAACGTTAATCACATAACTAAGTAAGTTATTGGTGTTATTTTCTTTTCTCATTCAAAATGTACTGTTCGTTTTACGTTCAATAATTTATTTAAATGTACTGGTACTTACGTTTTTTCCTATTTTGACATATATGAGAAATATGATTTAAAAACGTAACAAAAATATTTTTATTCAACATTAACTGTTTAATTAAATTTTTTACGTTATATTTACTTTAATAGATATTCTCAGTACATGGCGAAAGTTGACATTTGCCCCGGTGTAAGTGAGAAACTACGATATTTAACAAATATTTCGGACATTCACCAAAAGACTCGGTGAATGTTGTCGACATTCTCCAGATTTCGGTCTTTCACAGTAACATATACATATACATATACATATACATATATTCGTACTTACAAATACATACATACATACATTACTGAACCTGGTCCTGATAACAGAACACTACCAATTCTAATTTTAGTGATTTTTCTGAATTAATGAATGTGACGAATGAATGTTAAAACTTATTCAGACTAAACCCATATTTTGTGGTGCACGAGGATTTCTCTTTCTTTAAATAAAAAAAACCAGGGCGAGTAATTCACATTTGAAAAAGCAAATTACCAGTTTTTAATAACTGTACCCACGTGATTGATAAGATACCTATTTTATATAGAGGTTCGACTATACTTGAGGAAGTTGGAGGGCTTTCATCCCAGAATTAATTTCTTTGTTTTTTACCATTTTATTTCATATCACCGTAAATATTTCATTCTTTGTTTTGGGCTAGGCTTAAGGGATTTTTACATTCATCTTTCATAATAATTCGTACTTTAGTTTATTTGATAAGAGTTTGTGTTAGAGTTTTGTATAATAAGTAACAGTGTCTTGCCTAGTGGCGTTTGATGTTTGATTACACGAATCTTCTCCCCCATTTAGCTTCTGATAGTTAGGTCAAAGAACCTCTATATAAAGAAGGAAAGCCTCCATAGACGTAATGTAAACCACTTTGTCTGCAACGCCGCTACAAAGAAAAGGGAACATTCGCCAAGGGATTTGGCGACGAAATCTGTTGGCGAGAATTTCCCCTCTGTGATGTGCCGGTTCTTTGGTACCTAGCGGACATTTTCCCCCTCCGCAACGTGTATAGGAAATTGAGGAACACGGGTTAAGATGAATCGTTCTTTGACATGTCGTGATAATATAAACTCGGAAATGATGAAATATTAAGTGAAGTTTCACTGGCTGTTGAACTTCCATTGTCCATATCGCTACTTGAAACCAAAGAACCTATTCTTTAAACTCTAGCTAAACGTAACGGTCGAACCTGTCCAAACCAACTTCGACATTCAGCTTCGAGCTTTGGCGCTTTTCGGTGACAGATATTTCACGCATGCGCAATTGTTTCCCTTTTCGTTGGAAGGGAGCCACTTCTGCTTCTGCGAAGTTTTCCTTCTTAACAGTACATATTCTTTGGTTAGGTTACGTTGATTTATCATCTGTTTCTTTTGGCTCTTACATTGTGTCATTCCTTGATAAAGACTATATAAACCTACTACTTCGACTATGCTATATTTTTGCTGTTCGTTGACTGTTGTAATCTTATACTGTCTCTTAAACTATTTTTTCAAAGCTTAAACATGTTCGAAAATCGCCAATATGTTGGACAAGGTCTTACGAGCCCGAAAGAACGAAACGCGTTTGTTTGATCTGAAAGTTAAATATTGAGTTGTTGGTTAGATCTTGTTTGATAACTTTGTATGTGAAATTATGTAAGTTTGCAGTCTTTGCATAGGTTAGATTTAAATCGCCAATTTTATATTCTTATATATGAAAGAAGGCTTTAAATAAGGTCCAGGCTAGCTGGTAAATTTGTGTTTGTATATTTTAAGTTACGCACTATGAATGGTAATGTAGAAAAAACTTAAAATTTTTAATTCTGTGTCTGTCTGTTTGTATTTAGCTGCTCTGGTGCTGATCATTCACAGACAAAACAGACATAACGCTTTATTTTTATGGTAATAGACAGCGTTACGTTATTTGGAACTCCTACTCTAAGCAGACCATACTTTAGAAAACTCAGATATAGTAATAAATGTTGCCAATTTTGGATTGGAAGGTTATTTCTAATTCAAAATATATGTATATGTTACTGTGAAAGACCGAAATTGGAGAATGTCGACTTTCACCGGAGAATGTCAACATTCGCCAAATGCGTCGGTGAAAAATCGACTATGACATTGCATTCTTGTACATTCGGACCCTCACCGGTGTATGTCGACAATCACAGATATGCTCTGGTGTAGGTCGAAAATAGAGGCGACTGGCTGTTTCCCATAAATGCAGTTGTAAAAGCAAGGGCCTCTCGGGCAATTCAAAGTCTCACAACAGTTTAAGTTGTTGCAATGAATGAGATTTGAATCACATAATTTAGTAAGTTTTTATTACTATTATTTTATTTTCTCATTTACTACGTACTGTATAATTAAGTAAGTTTTTTAACTTCTATTGTTTTCCTTTTTCATTTTGAATATATCGTGTGTTTTAAGTACTTGTGTGTTTTTTCGCGACTGAATGACGGAGAAGAAAATATAACATTCTCATATATTCAACATTCACCATTAGTACACGGTGAATGTCGACATTCACCGGTGTAAGTCAGAAATAAGAGTATTTGGAAAATATTTCGGACATACACCAAGCGACTATGTGAATGTTGACATTCACCGGTGAAAGTCGACATTGTCCAGATCTCGGTGTTTCACCGTAACATATATATATTTCTGTAACCCTGCAGACCCATTGTAAATGTCTTTAAAATTTCTCGTATTTCTGGGGGTAACAATATATTAATATTTTATAATTTATCTTTCAATTTGTTGTATTTTGTTTCCATCTGGTCTCAATATTTAACTTTAAGATTTTAAAACAAGTAAAATTTACAACTAATCGTATTCTAAATCCGTAAATTAGAGCTAAATTTAAAAATGATATAATCTGTATCGGTATTTAATAAAATAAATTGTAACATTATGGAAAACTCTGTTAGTTAAATTACTTGCTTGAAATATCCCCCTTTCATATAAAATAATTTCAAAACTTTCCTCTTGATTGCGAATTTTAATATTAGCACAGAAGTTAAAAACCCTACAGTTTTTTCATATCTATTTTTCACTAAATATGAGATTTATTACACAAGTTCCTCTAATGTTTCCTCCAAAAATTATACACAGTACATACATATACATAGACACATATCAAGCGTTTCCGACCATGCATTTCCATGTGCTCTCCCATCATCTAGGTGTACTCTGTGTCTCCTGAAAGATTGTCATCGCTGTACTCGTACATCCTATATAAATTAGAAAGCAATACAGGAAAACAATTTCTGGTAAATGTTTACAATTGGGTGCCCCTTGTCTTTCGGCGATTCTGTTTTGACGCCAAGATCGGCGCCAATTAGACACAATTTCATGATGGCCGCTACACAAAACCAAAGCAAGAAGTCAAAGCATTTCACAAACATCGTGTTCATGTACAAATCGACCTATTTTCACTCAAAAAAATCAGAGAATTGCACATTGCCTTGACTTTGTCCATAAGCACATCGATTCATTTTCACTTAAATAAATCAAGAAACTAAAACCATGTTAAAACTCTCATGGTAACCAAAAATGGGGTTTCATCGCCAAAACTGAAAAAAATTTTCGCCAATCGAAAAGACACCCAATTCTACACTAGAGCCCAATTTCCTACAAATTTGCGCAAATTGTTACAAAATTACTGTGAGTAAAAAACAAAAGATTAAAATAAATGTATATTTCTATAATTTTGACAGTTCTGATATAGCTTAATAGCTTATGATTATAAACGATAATTGCATAAATCGTTGATTTATTTTTAATTGTATGCATACATGTAATTACCTTATTTGGTACTTACGGAAAATCCCGTCGCCCATAAAAGACGGCGCCAATTCGTCAATTCCTTGCGCCAATGTGCCAACTAGAAATGAATCGGAGTGCAGTCAAAAATTAAATAGTAGAACCTCTAGAATAGAAGAAATAGTAGTAGTAGTTTCTATCGAAGGCAGGCAGCCCCCCAAATTTTAATTTTTTTTCGAAAATGCGTGATAGATGGAAGAAAAGGAGTCTTTACTCAAGAATAATAACACGTGTAACAAGGTTACACCAAACACAGCGTGTTTGAAGAAGACTTTTCCATTTTTGGCGAGAATTAGCGTAGTTTGGCGTCTTTTCTTTAATAGGCAAAAATGGCCGACGGGTTTTTACGTAAGTACCCATTATTTTGTGTCATTTTAATTAATTGAGTTTCTTCGGTAGATACTTAAAATCATCCAGATATAATATTGCAGAAACGTAGCTCTGTTGAAAATTTTTCCTCTGCTGCTTGAAAAAAGATGAGTTTTCAGCGATTTCTTTTGTTTTATATTATTACTTTTATTATATTATTTTATTGATTTTTGTTTCATTACGATCTTGTTGTTTCTTCTCCCCGTTAGGCTGTTAACCACTGAAGTTTTAATTTAATTATTTAACCTTGATCGTGTATCTCTATCTAAATGTATATATTTAATCTACGAAAACGTGTATTAATTTAAAACATAAATTAATTTCGTGTTTCAAAGTTTATGAGAGAGTGCTCGGTAGCGTAGGCTAACCGTTAGATGACATGTTGTTGCAAATTAGTTTGGCGCAAAGCTTTTAACTGCCGCGATTTTGTGGCGCGTTTAATCAGGGAGAGCGAAGATTTAGACCAGGCTATGCTAATTTTGCATTCTGCGTTTGTTTTAATTTGTGTTTTAAGTGCTTCGTCTACCTGAAATTTATCTGTGTATTATTCCTGCTAATTCTTCAATTTGTTTTATTGACGAGTCAACGTGTTAATAAGTATTTTTTACTTTGATTATGCTACTTATAGTCAGTCAGGACAAATGTCTTCAGGTTATATGGTTACTTTGAAGTTTATAAGTATCTTAAATTGATTAGTGAAACCATATAAATGGAATAATAATTAGAGATAAATTTGCACAAATTTTAAAAGAAAACCAAATTGATAATCTTTATGGTCTTTTTCGAAGGAGCAGTCAAAATAATTATCAATGAAGATGGGTTCCTAGTCTAAACCGGATGAACTGCAAATTTCAACAAAAATATTTCAACAGAAACCATGTAAAACTCCGGTACTCTTCTGTTATCGGTACCAGATTCAGAAATGTATGAATGTCTGCGCGTGCTTATGTATGTATGTGCATGTATGTGTATATGTGTACACGCGCAAACATACGTGTTTAAATGTATACATGCACACATGAACACATGAACGCGCACATCCATACACATATATATGAACGCGCACATCCATACACATATATATGAACGCGCACATCCATACACATATATATGAACGCGCACATCCATACACATATATATGAACGCGCACATCCATACACATATATATGAACGCGCACATCCATACACATATATATATGAACACACACATCCATACATATATATATATATATATGAACACGCACATCCATACGTACATACATTTTTGGAGCCCATGCTGATAACAGAATAGTGCCAAAACTTCTTCCAGAATTTTTTATACTTTTGAATTCTACATTAAAATACTTGAAATATTTTTGAAATTCATTTCAAACATTAGACCGTTATTGAATGAGAACTCTACTAATTTTCTTTTTTTTCTAGCATATAACATACTTACTAAAATGCTATTGAAGAAACAAAAACTTTCCAGGATAATTTTGTAAAATACATGCTACAATTTAAATGTAATACTATAGCGAGAAAAAAGAAAGTATAAGTTCTTACAGACCATGGTCAAAAATTGCCGTAGGTGATGGTGATAAGGAAGTACATGAAAGTACAAATTATGGAATAAACAATTAATAATGCATCTAATTGATCTCGGGTTATGAGGTATTTCTCCCGCCGCCTTCGCATGCCTTCGTGGTGTAGCGGTCAGCACGCTCAAAAAGTATTCGAGAGGTCCGTGGTTCGAGTCCCGGCGAGAGCATTGCTCATTTTTTCTCTCTCCTGCTTCTAAATAACCTAATGTGTCTACAAGGTTCATCTAAAGTTCTATTAGCTAACATCAAAGTGTCCTATAAAAGCTTTCTGATTTTGTCAATATTCAAAAGTCACTCTCTTTCTGTTATAACAGGTGTGCTTTCAAAATTCAAGAATTACATCCTGACGCATTTTAGGAAATATCACATTTGCAAATAGTAATATGAAATTGATTGCAACTCTTTCCAAAATAAAAGTTGGAGATGTGAACGGTATATGTATTTGGTACAAATTCAAACGAAGCAGTTGCGGCTGAAAAATAATGATAACTTGATACTTCGGTCAGTATACTATGACTGAGTAGAGGAAAACTATGACTCAGTAGAGGAAAGACGAATCAGGGCCAGTTCGGGACTCCTGACTGAGTCCCGAACTGGCCCTGATTCGTGTTCCCTGATTCGTGTTGAAATCCGCAGACAGATTTCTCAAGATGAGACAAATATTAGGGAGAAAAATACAGATGCGTTTTGCATCCGAGTTGAAGACGTGTGTGTGAACTGAATATGCTCCATGATCCCTTCAAATGCTCACAAAATTAAGGTTCATATTCAGGAAAGAAGGAGTCGCTCCGAATGGATAAAACAGTGAAGAAATATTTCCTTCAAATTGAGCTTTCGTATTTGGTGTCTGGGTTACTGATTGGCTGGCTAGGTTTTAAAAACAATGATGAAATAATGGTAGAAAAACCGTGATTTTTTATAAAAACTAAAGAAGCTGTGAAAATAATTACACTCTAGATTTATGATTAATAAATAATTATTCAGTCACACCTGTTATACAGTTACTAAAATTCGAATGTAATTAACACAAAGGTCTAAAAATGATACGTTCCGCATTGTTTTCTTAACGGAAGATGTTCTTGGAATATAATCTGTGGTTTACCAACTGGAGAAAAATTTTTTTTCGCCTCAAAGGTTCGTGAATTCTTTAGGAGGGGGGGGGAGCTGCAAAGGACGGATGTTAAAAATTATCATGCTTTAGAGAAAGAAAATATAGTAGAAAGAGAACAGCAAACGATCTTCGTACCACATGGCTACTGTAAAACTTAACGAAAAGAAATTGACCTAGTTAGTCAAAGCAAAGAAATCTGATGAATATATACAGTTAAGTAATTAAAAATACTTATAATGCTAAATTTTAAATTACTCATCCTCCTCTACCCTCCTAGTGGTTTAAAAATTGAGCATCATTATGTAACTAAAGATTTATAGGGCGCACTTTATTGCATCTTTTTAAGGTAATAATTGAAAAAAATTACAGAGAACACTATTTGCAGTTAATGTATTACGTTTTTCTTTTCTCTTCTTACGTACGTTAAAGGTTCGTGGATTTGGAGTGAATCAGGACGACACTACTTGATGGAGTATCGAAACACCCTTTATTGGCCAGTACTTTTCAAGACAGCTCCAAAATCACGTTTAAATTCGTCGAAGAACTACTATAAACACGCTGAGACAATCAGCGACACAGCATTCAGGATATCAGGCTGTAACGTTGGTGACAGCTTCACGGCAAAGCACCAGAGTACGGCTCCCGACTCTGCTCGGTCGTTCTCGGATCTTTACGTACTCTCGAGGCTCTGCAAGCTACAAACGCAATGCACTTGACGATACGTTAGAGTAAATCTCCCGACTCGGTTCAGTCGTTCTCGAAGCTCAACATATTCTAAGATAAAACTCGACGATGCACTGCCTCGCGATACCTAAGAGACTTGCTCGATGCACTCGACGACCAAATCGA
This sequence comes from Stegodyphus mimosarum, assembly GCA_000611955.2. Taxonomy (NCBI): domain Eukaryota; kingdom Metazoa; phylum Arthropoda; class Arachnida; order Araneae; family Eresidae; genus Stegodyphus; species Stegodyphus mimosarum. Next base: position 731,177 of record KK119841.1, read on the forward strand.
CACTAGACTACGCACTGACTCTTAACTAACTCCGCACTGACCCAACTATAACTCGTACTGACCCGATTTCCGATTCAAATGACTCGATCTCCGAGTACCAGCAGGGTTTATATAGCTTTTAGCTTGTGGTCGAGAACATCCTGGGCTCAACCAGTAAGAATTCGTTCCAGAAGATTCTCCATCCGTCCATGGCATATCGCCCATTTTATGGCGACCTAAACCTGCTTTGCGGGGAAGCTATCTTACCGCGCCTGGACATTTCTTAACAGTAGTAATACGGAGAACAATTTCTTCTTGGAGGTAAGGTACTTTAGTGGATATATTTTTAATTCTAATTAATTAATTAAAAATCAAGCTTCCAAATACAATTTTGGAAACGCTAGATTACTAATTAGTTAAAATATTGGTATTAAAAAGACTCTTTGTATCAAAAAGGTTACTTTTTTAATTAATAATGTTTAAAATCTACGTACTCAATATTCTTCTGATCTGAATTCACTTTATTGAGCTTTAAGCAAGGAGGGTAAATAGTGCTAATTCCAATTACATCAAAATTGTTTAGGTACTTCCTTGTGATTCCGGCTCCATCCACCATATTTAGCGACTTTAATTTGCGCCAAGGTCTCAGCTGTAATTTCTCAAAGCCCGTGACGCGCGGATGTAATAATCAAAACAATATATAATAATAGCAATAATACTCGCATGTCATTCTCTAAGATTGCTTTCAGGAATTATTATCTTTATTATTATTATTTTGTCGCATGTAGTTGTTCCATTCAGCAGCAGCATTTTCACAGGCATCGAATTGTTTGTTACACCTTTTCAGGGACATCAACTTCTATTCCTCCTAAATCTCATAACAGTGGCGAGCAAAATTCTGGAACTTCTGAATCAGTTTTCAATACGGAGACCTTTCTTCGTTTCGTAATTTTTAACATTAAACCTCCAAATGATTTTGTCGTTAACATAAAGTTTCATGTTGTGGCCATTTTCGCATACTCGTTCATCAGATAAGACCTGTTTCTTGAAGATATGACATGACATCCGCCTCTTTACTTGGTAAATTAATGATTGATAACATCATATTCACAAAAAGCAATGAATATAGTTTTTTAAATAAACAATGCGAATTCGAAAACCTCATAAAAATTGAATGATATAAGAACATGCGGCGAAAGCAAAAGTACTACATGATTGTAATATACGATTACGTGGAGAGGTCTAAGAACACACAGCCAGATTTTGGCGAGATATCTCAGTTGATTGACGGTTCAGTTTCGAGGGAGCTGCCATAACAGAAAATAAAATTTTTTGCTTTCCTGTGGCTCCAGAGAAATTTCCAGTACCTTCAATTTCTCGAAATTACTGAATGGTATATACGGTTACAGTTACGTATAATGTCTGGATCGATTACAATTACATATAGGGATCAATTACAGTTACTCAAGTACAATACCAATTATAATTAGTTATACAGAGACTGAACCAACATGTCGGCAAGTTTAGCGACTTTTGCCCATTTCTCGCCGAATTTCGTTACAAAAATTGGTCACTAAAACCATTGCCATCTTGTACAAATTTAGCGAGAGAGCTATTTACTTCAATGTTAAATAGACTTGCCCTTGTCATCCTATTTTCCCATCGAATCTTCACATTTCTTGAGGCCGTTCGTGTTACATTATATAAAATTCGAACCAATACATATATTTAATAACACATTTCTTACATAAATATATTCGCATTACAAGTACAAAAGTGTGCTTTTAAAGGAATATGATGCTTCTAATTTGCTCGAATTTTTGTTTTGAATGACTAAATATTAAATTTATGCTATTCAGTTTGTATTGAATTAGCAAATATATTATCAGTATTTTTTCATTAACGAAAAATCATTAAAATCATTAAAGTTATTTAATTTAATTTAATATAAATTTTCACCAATTATTTTTGAGTTGGGATCAAATAATATTTTTTTCCTATCTACATTTTCAGGCAATTTACGTTGAAGCAATTCTATAACTAGATGAATGCTTTAGTTAAAAATTAAAACCATTAAATTAGTAAAAAGGTTTAAATTCTTTCAATATTTTTATTGGAAATCTTTTATTACTTTTCAGTAGGAATTTAGAATAAAACTCAAAGCATGTGACAATGGTATTAACAATGGATTATAATTTTCACTTAAAATTTGGGCTATATTGGGGACAAGCGGATTTAAAGTAATTTGCATAAGTTAATGCATATCAATGTATTAATTTTCTACTAGACTAAATCTTGAATTTAATTAGTAAAAAAAATTAATTATTTCTAATCCCGAAATCTTCCAAATTTAGTACATTATAATTTTTTATTACTGAAGATGTTCTTTACGTGACTTTTCTAAATTCTATTCTAGATTTTTTATATTTCTAAACAATATATATATAACATAAAAAATATGCTAATCGAAATTATAATTAAAAATGTCTTTTAATTGCTCATTTTTAATTCTTGTATTTTCTCTCTAATTTACAACTTTCTCCAAACTGCGTAGTATCTGAAAACTAATTTCGCATGATGTCATTTTAAAACTTCTGCCTTGGCTGTACGTTTTAGCCAATCAGATTCACCCTGCATTATGAACTACTGAAAATTTCTTCATGAATATATTTTTTTAGCTGCCGTATTGATAATTAAAGAATATACAAGAAAAAAAATCTCCCCGGTGCGAAATTTAATTTGTTAGAGCTAATTAATTAAAATGGTACTTAAAAGTACCGTCAGTACACTGTGCATAAATTTCCTCATAATAGAAAAAAATAACGGATGATATTTCTAATGAAATTTAGCCTGTTAAAATTGTTAAATAACCAAAAAAACACTCATAAGAAAACAAAGAAATTATCAAATTGACATTATTTTATTTTATACATAATAAAGGTATAAATTCACATTTGTTGATAATCATAAAAGCAATTTTTTTTTATTTACGCACAAAAATATATTACAAGTTGAGCATTTTGAATGTGGTTATTATTGAATATTTTTGAGTGCTCAGAATTCACAACGCCCTCGATTCGACACGAATGTTGGCCAATGGCATCCTCTATTTTTCTAAACTAACATCATTAGAAACAGACAAATTTCCTTTTCTTCTCTTTTTTTGCACAAAAAGTTTGTTCATCTCCATTAGATTTAGGTCTTCTTTTTCGTTTTGGTTGTGTTTTTGATTTTGTTAGTAATCCTTTGGTAATGCAGCGCCTATATTCGAGGGACGACATTTTCTCGCGACGCGTTATCACGTATGCAATATTTGAATTTACATATGCCATTTCTAGCATAGCATAAAAAAAGGGCTTTCTTTCGGGGCATTCTAAAAAAAGGAAAGAATTTTTTTTACTGTTGCTTAAAAACTTTTTATATGAAGTACATTACATTTATCTACACACACTAAAAAATTTAAATCTTGCTTATTTTTTATTCGGAATGCAAAAGCAAATTCATATTCAATACTAACATTTTCAAATGCTCTTGACAGTGTTAGTAAAAAATAAATAAATAAATAATTAAAAAAATCTATAATTGAAATCTATAAAAAATACTAAAACGTATTGCTACACTACACTTTCATAATTACATTATAACAAACAGAAATACTATAGATAATTACATGGACAAAATGAAAACAAGTTTTTCTCCAACACTACGTGTACTGGCGGGGCTCATGAGTACCACCCAATAATTCAGCCGTTAATCACATTACATAATCTGTTATCTTATAATGATTGGGCAAATAATATTTTAAGACAATTCAGAAGGAATAAAATATTATACAACACTTACCACTTGCTTGATATTATATATTTATATCAAGGAAAAGATAAGAGCGGCAATCCGTACCAAATGGCAGCAAAAGAAAACAATGTCCGTTCGAAAATAGCTTTCTTCCTCCCAAAATTCTTCAGCTACTGCTATTTATCATGAAAAAGTAGAGTTAAAAGACCGCATCAAAGATTTCACACCTTTTCTGAAATGTACCATCAGTAATGGTTGTTGCGCTATAAAGTTTTAAAGTGATTGGTACTTATAAGTACCGTCAGTAGATAAACGATGTAAGGTTTTAGTTTAAACTAACAAAGTTTTATGTTAATTTTCTCTTTCCTGTAAGTTCTTATTTCAACTTCCCGTTAGAATGAGCTCACGTTTCAGCTTTATGCTAATTTGAAGTGGAGCCAAGATTTGGTATTTAAAAGGTTAGCGAGGAACTTCTCGGCGTGAGACAGCTTTTAGTCTCAGATCACTGCGGCTCTGTTCTACGTTCGCTTGACTAGCTCGTATTTAAATTCTAAGGCATAGCGCTGTTACGCTATTACTTATTGAAGAAATCTAAGTGCGTTAGTATTAGTCAAATCTTGCTACACACCATTGATAGTTTAGCATAGAGGCCAACCTCGCGTTTATAGCTCTGTGAGCAACGACTACTTAATTTCTACTCAATTTATTTTAAATTATTTGATTGTTCAGTTTAGACCCAAGTGCGGTCATTATTTTCTGTTATCCCTTCCGAGTTCGGAAGTGGCTGTAAATAGTCGTTTAATAAAAGGGTCATTTTAAAACCCTCCTTGCGTGCAGTTATTCTACCACAGAACATAGCTGCATTCAGCTCCCTGTTCGAGATCAGGACTTTGATAAAGTTACGAATATGTTCGCCAAAAGTATGCACAGAACACTCAGTCCTGACAAGGATTAACGGAAAATTGTACTGTAAAATACCATTGAAAACCAACTACCCTTCCTCTTTCTCTGCTTATGCTTCCTAGGTAGAGGACTTCTCTTGCTTGGCTGCTTTTGTTAAAAATGTGATGCGCCATCATCAAAATTGTAGGCTGCAGATTGGCCACATTGTAAAGTGCAACATGTAGTATATATTTGGAATATAAAGTGATTTTGTGATTCTTCAAAAGTTCCTGTCATCTTCTACTACGTAATGAACATTTCAGTGATATATATATATATATATATATATGTTACCGTTAAAGACTGAAATTGGAGAATGCCGACTTTCATCAGAGAATGTCAACATTCACCAAATACGTCGGTGAAAGATCGAATATTACATTATATTCTTGTACATTCGGACCCTCACCGGTATATGTCGACAATCACAGATATGCTCTGGTGTAGGTCGAGAAGAGAGGAGTAGACAAAGAGGAGGTTGACTGTTTCCCGCCAAATCCTTTGTTCTGGTGGGATAAGCCAGCTTTGTCTTATGCAAGGTTTGATGGTTCAAGCAACGTTTTCTTAATTTTTTTTTCCGATACCCTAATTTATACTGAATGGATACTGCAGTAAATATTGATCTTTTTCTTAAAATGTTAAATGCATTCATTGCGGGTAAACGAGAAGACAATTATTTTTATTTTTCTCAAGAAAAGTACTCTAAAATACTTTCTGAAGTGGTTTTTACTAAAACTAAGTGCAACACACCTTTGGATTACAGACGATTAAAGCGTTTTGACGTTTTAAAATTTAATGATAAAGAGAAGTTAATTGCATCATTAAAACCAGAAGAAACGAATATGCAGTATTATGTTGTTGGAGCTTAATTTTTTTAAGAGTTGGTGTATAGGTTTTAAGTTCAATACCCAATCATAAGTCAATATTAGGATAAACAATTTTCAATAACATGAATGTGAAAAGTTTGTGACAACATGATAAACACAATATATATACTGTAAAACTGGTGTTCAAATCAATAGTAAATAGTGGCAGTTTTTAAGCTCCGACAGAATAATTAAATAAATGCGTTGTGTACATATATTGGGTCCAGTGTTTTAAATTAAAAGTGAAAACATTACAAGAAGTTAAAATTAAATATAGCATTTATTTAAGATACTTTGAATTAATACAGAGTGGTACATGGTGGGCGGTTAAGTGGAAAATATAAAAGGTATATCATACCCAACCCAACAGGGAATTTAACATTTCAGGATACAGACGACATTGACGTTCCAATTAGAAGTTCCAAACAGTGAAGATTACAGGGTGAAATACATGGAAGATGTAGATTCTTTTACTTCTAGAAAGGAAAGAAAAAAATAAATGTTAGTATGTTCGGTCATTTTCGTCGCCCTCCTTAGTATTCATCTCTCGTCTATTTCTTCCGACAACGATGTTTCTCTGATAACGCCGACACTTTCAGCTCCGTCTCCTTGCGTTAAAAGTGGCGGCATGTCAAACTCCCCTCAGACCTCGTCGTCAGCAGCTCCCAAGCCCTTTTTACTCGAAACGCCAAGACCGCTTGATTGGCGATTTTTGACAGCTCCCCAAGCTTTTTACTCAATCGCCAAGACTGCTCGATTGGCGATTTTAGATGGTAGGAAAACCGCCAACAGCCCGGCAACCCCAGGGGAAAAACACGCAGGAAGGTGAATCTAAAGTAGTAAATACTCCAGGACTTGGCGAATAATCGCTGATACACCAAGTTCATTCACCTCTAGCCTCGACGAGGGGTCCTAATCCAGCATAGGAATAGCCTGCGAGTAAGCAAAACACCCCGCCCCCCCCTTAATTTGCTGCAGGGTTAGTAGTGTTGGATCTAGCCTCTCTCGCAGGTTGCAACTTTACTCACGTTGACAGATGTTTCACAGACTATCGTCTAGCGGGCGAAGAAATCGAAAACAAGTCAATAAATCTATTTGGAAGGGCAACGGAATACTTTTGAAAGGATAGGTGTTAATTATTGATTTTACAACAAATTAACTTCAATACTGATAAGTACTTAAATAAAAATATAATAATTTCATAGATAATTTTCTTGGGTTTATTTCAACACCAAACACGACCACCATAGTAAGGAAATAAAAATTACTTCAGTTAAAATACAATAATCAAGTATGAAAATTTTTATATATTCTCCACAACACCAAAACGACCACCAAAGTCAGAAAATATGGATCCCAAATTTAGAAGAAAAGGGGGCACCTTAAAAAAAATTTAATTAAACTTTAAACACCAACTTGTGTAACAACTTTAAAAAGATTGACCTTAAGGATCAACCTATCAAGAGATTAACAATAACAACCAAAGTTAAGAAAAAATAAACTAAACAGAATTTAAATAATTAACCAACCAAAAGTAAAGAAGAAAAATTAATTACACAAGCAACTTAAAAAATCAGCGTTAACCAAAACTGTCAAGAGAACAAATTAAATGACTACAATTACTTTTAAACAAACCAAAGAACTTAAGTTCAACTACAAAAATTAAAACAAATTAATCTTTGAGTCTGAAGCAAAAAGTTAAATCATTACCTTTAAAACAACTTAAATCACAACTGAAATCAGTAATACATAACAATGTTAACAATGAGGAATTGTTCAGTATATTCTTATATGTTCAACATTCACCATTAGTACATGGTGAATGTCGACACCTATCGGTTTAAGACAGAAATAAGAGTATTTGGAAAATATTTCGAACATACACCAAACGACTATGTCGATGATGACATTCACCGATGAAAGTCGACATTCCCCAGATTTCGGTGCTTCACCCTAACACATATATATATATATATATATATATAAAACGTATCTATTATTAATAATAGTATATATATATACTTTTGGTGCGGCTAAACAATATATATATATTGTTTCTAAAGAATATAGTAAAATTAAATTAAATTTAAATAATTCTCTTGCGCCATTGCTGCAAGGAATGAAATTTGAATTTAACAAAATTTCTATTCGTAAATAGCACTTTCAATTAAAAAATGAATTATAGAAATAGGTTTAAAAGAAATTATAAATAATTTATATTGCTGCGAATTAATCTGCAATATCATTTAAATTCCGAGAACATAAGTAAATGAAGTGCAAGTATTAAAATCTATTAACAAAAATAAAATTGTAATACTTTTTTTTTAAATCCTAAAAATAATAAATATGCATAAGTGAATAATTGTTGAGTTCGGCAGAAGACAGACTTATCGAGGGGAAGTTACCCTCAAACCTAACTTTTCAATTATTCAATTCGTGTTTCGTCATTTATGTAGGCAAGTGTAAAATTCAAAAGCAAAAGTAAAACCAAATGATGTGACCTACCAAAAGCAATTCAAACGAATGAAACTTTTAGAAAAGAACGAATCAAAGCCAGTACAAAACAATACCCTTTATAAAACCAATTTTTTAGAAAACCAATTTAATTTAGAAACTCTTGCCCACAAAAAAACTTCCCCGACACGAATATGCATGTAAACAAAAAAGATACTATTAACATACAAAAAATAAACTAGAAATTAAATTAAATAATACTAAAATAATATAATAAAGGCAAGTAAAAAGTAAGTTTTAAATTAAATTAATTACTTCACCATATTTCTATCGGATTGTGAACAAGGAGCAGCATGTCAATATAAGTAATGTAATGTAGTTTATGGAAATTTTTCTATAATTAATTTTTTACTTTAAATTGATATTTACGAATACAAGGGTTGTTAAATATATATATGTAATATAAATTAAACACACACACACATATATATAAATTTAACAAATATTCTCTATTTGTAAAAAGTAAATATAAATTGAAAATTGCAAAAATAAAATTAATTATTGCTGCAAACCAATTTACAATATCATTTAAATTCTAAGAGCATAATTAAGTTAAGTGTACGTATTTTAAACCATGATTTGAATAAAAAAAAACATAATTCCTAAAAATTAATCTAAAAAATGTTTTAAATTTTAACAAATTAGCATAAGCGAATCATTGTTGAGCAGGCAGGAGACAAACTTATCGAGCGGAAATTGCCGCCAAACCTAACTCTTCAATTACTCAATTCATGTTTCGTCATCCAAATAGGCAAGGGTAAAAATTCAAAACCCAAAGTAAAATCAGATGTTGAGAAATACTTAAAAAGATTAAAATGAAATTAAGCTAGTTAGAATTTTGAAAAATTAAGCAATAAGAAACTAGGAGTACTGAGTAAAGGTCAAAAGGTAGAAAACCAGATAATTTTAAAGCAAAACAAAACTAATTTAGAAAATCTTGCTTATTGAAAACTTCCCCTA
>KK119841.1:747167-804245 GCA_000611955.2 Stegodyphus mimosarum
AACAATAACTGGTTTTTCAATATTTAAAAAGTTTACTTTTGATTTTGGCATTTTTGCGATTTAGTTTTTCCTTAACTGTGTTTAAAACAAGGAGGACTGAAATTTCTATAGTTTTTTTTTAATTCTGAAAAATACCTTTTCAGTGGTGTTTTTAAATTGAATTTCCGTTGCTTGGAGATGTAATATGGATAGTTTTCTTTATATATATATATATATATATATTTTTCATTTATTCAAAATTTATTTTCAAGAATTGTTGTATGTTATTCAGGATTTGATTTCAAAGCCAGGACTTTGTTTTTAATTACAAAGCTGATGGACTTTGTTTAATCCGTTAATAAATTTCATTTACTATTCTGTTTACACATAATAATCGTTCTTCACCGCTGTAAAGCAAAATTTACTATTCTGTTTACTATTCTATTCAAAAATTTATTGTTCTGTGACAAAAATTTACTATTCTGTTTACGTTTAAAACTCACTTTGGAGTGCTTTAATCTCATAAGTGCATATATTTATTTACTCAATAATTATTTACAGGAATTGTGCATTATACTATTTTATCATGAATTACATAGCTAGGACTCTGTTTTTGCTTGCGAAGCCGATGGACTTTGTTTTATTCATCTATTATTATCATCTCATTTTGCTATTTAGTGTACATAAAATAACAACGCTTCACTACTTAAAAGTAACGAACAGAATCTGTGAACGCTTAAAGATCATATGTCAGTGCTCTCACTGGCGCCAAAAAAATTCGCCAAATTTTGAAGGTGTGTTATACTGAAGCTGTTCCTTAAATGTTTATCTTGGAACTTCTCCAAAAAAACTCTAAGATAAATACAACAAGGGCAAGGGGGTAAAAGACCCTTTTATTGAACACAATAGTCTATTAAGTGCTTATGCAGTCACCGACTACTTCTGATAAGTTCCTCACCACAAGGTAAAGCAAAACTAAATTCAAAAGTAAAGAGTAGTGCAAAATTCTAGACAATTTGATTTTTAAAAATTAATTCGATTTAATTACATCACTACACAATTCGATTTAATGTGGCAGGTAGACTCCGAAACCTACACTAGCACGAAAATAATTTCGGCGGCAAGCTGATATTCAAAGTTAACAGCTGGTAGCATTAATAGTTACAGTCGAAAACATTGCGGACGAAAACGTCGCGGAGAAAACAACGCAAGGCGAAAACGTCGTGGTACAAAACATCGAAAGAGAAAATAAAGCAAAGAGAGAAGATCGCGGTCCTAAAACCTCGTGGTACAAAATATCGTCATCGAAAATAAAGCGATTCAAAAACTTCTCAGTTTAAAAATATCGTTGTCGAAAATATCGTGGTAAAAATAAAGCACCTACAAATCATCGTATGAAGGTAACATCGCAGACATATGTTTTTCAGACTTAAATGGATATTCGCGCAATGATTTATGAGCGCAAGTTGGAATAAAGGATAATTTTTACTTTCATATTTTTTATTAACTAGAAAATTTTCAAAAAACAAGAAATTTAAACAAAACAAGAAATAATTTTCAGTATAAGTATTTCAAATTAACAAAAGTGAAGAAAGTAATCTCATAATTAACTAGCAATTTTTATAGATAAGTTCATGCAGTTACTTGTCTTTCTTTTTCTATTATTTTTTAGATTATACCTTTCATGAAAAATTACTAGTAAAACTTTATCAAAAATAATTTATTAATGACCTTTGTTAGTTAACTATGTCAGTTTAAAATTCTATCAAATGCTATAAGTCGCATTAATTTTCTGTGCTTAAGTTTCCATTTTACATTTTCAGCAAATATTTATTAATTAATCAGAAATATGAAAATAAAAATTATCCTTATTTTCACCTTTCGCTCACAAATCATTATGGGAGTTTTTACAATTAATATACAATTATTAAATTTTACAATTATTAAAGCCTGAAAATATATGGCTGAGATGTTATCTTCATGCGATGATTTTTAAGTACTTTATTGTTTACCACGATATTTTCGACGACAATATTTTTAAACTGCGAAGTTTTTGAACCGCTTTATTTTCGACTACGATGTTTTAGAACTGCGATGTTTTCTCTTTGCTTTAATTTTTTCCAAGATGTTTTGTACAGCGACGTTTTCGCCTTGCGTTGTTTTCTCCGCGACGTCTTCGTCCGCGATGTTTTCGCCGGACACCGCATTAACAACGTGCGCTCACAATAGCGAAACCATGCTCTCACTAAAATATTCACTTTTTCAAATGTACTCTTGTTCAAACTGATTTACATTCTTTCAAGTAAAAGCAAGGGGGATGAGGAAAGGCTAACAAATTAAAATAGCTATTAATAAAAATAATAGAACTTTATAACCTAGATTAGCGTTTGTCAAATTTCCTCTTTCTCGAATATCTCAAATGCTCATAATGACCTTTTACAAACAGAAAGATATCATAGTTATGGAAATTTTGAATTTTCCTTAATAACTGGGATTTATTTTTTCATGACATCTTTCGACCACGAGTCCTTGATTATATTTCGTAGAGCAATAACTATATTTCGATATATTTGGTACTCCCTTCTCACTTGGCTCTGCAGAAGAATTTAGAAATGGAATCCATAGAAATTTCTGTTAAATAACAACATTGCTTTTATGAACGTTTATTTTTAATGGCATGGGTTTCTGAAATCATATATATTCGCCAGCCACGTTCCCGCTGCAAAAATAATACAGAAAGCAAAACTATAGTATAGCCTTTACGGAACCTAACATCTTGAATGTACATTTCAATGTCTCCTCAGAGTTTTTAACAGTGATTTTTGTTACAGCAAATTTATATACCCAGATTTTCAGAACTAGATTCCGTTATCGAAAAAAAAAATATTACATTCAATTCTGTTTCTAATAAATATTTTTTGAAATTAAAGAAAGTAAATGCTATAGTAATATCTGTCATATTTCAATCAAAATCTGATCGGCATGGCCGTACAGAGTTTTGTACGTTTTGCTTTTTGTGATGCGTTTTGTGATGTCTTCGAGAACGTATATATACGTGCATCTTCAAATATATCCAAGAAATTAAGAATATACAGGGTGTTTATAAAGTACCGGACCCATTTTGATGTTTAATAACTCCTAAAATAATAAAGATAGATTAAAATTAATAACATAAATGGTTAGATAGACTCAAAAAGTTTCATGACCCTTGTGAAGGAACTTCCACGTGTGCCCCCTTCGTCGCACGTAAAATATCGAGTCGATATTCAATTTCACGCCAGGTACCGGCAAGCATGTCGGCATCCACAAAGGCTATTGCGGTTGTCATTCTGGATTTGAGGTCATCCACGTTCAACACTCTCCTCCTGTAGACGTTGTCCTTTACGAATCCCCAAAGGAAAAAGACCAGCGCCGTTATATCGGGTGATCTGGATGGCCAAGGGATTGGACCTCCTCGCCGAATTCATCTTCCTGTAAAATGGTCATTCAAAGAACTACGAACGATGGTACCCGAATGAGGTGGTGCAACATCTTGTTGCCAAAAGGCATGTGGCTGAAGCTCTTCTAGTTGTGGAAATACGAAGTTTTCCAACATGTCTAAGTATACGACTGATGAGACTGTCTTTTCTGTAAAAAAGAAAGGCCCAACGACTCTGTCGTGCATTAGTCCACACCACACATTAACATTTGGGGAATCATTTTGTGCCTCACGGTATTCATGGGGGTTTTCCGATCCCCATATGCGCACATTATGGCGATTAACAATGCCAGAAAGATGAAGAAGAGAAGATTCGTCGGAGAACATTATGCGCTTCAAAAGTTCAGCTTAATCTTCTATCCTCCTTAGCATATCTGTTGCAAAGGACATCCTCCTAGGCCTATAATAATAGGCAATAGTTGCCAAAACCAAAAGAGAAAAAAATGCAATTAATAAGCAAACGGTATTTTGAAAAGTACAGATATTTAGACAGGAAAACGAAATTATCTGAAATTAACCACACGCGTAGACGATATTTACAAAAGTAAAGATACTCAAACCTGAAAAGGAAAATATATAAGTTATTCCATCAATAAATGCCATATGTTTGTTTATAGCTTCATTATGTTAAAAGTTATTAAACATGAAAATGGGTCCGGAACTTTTTAAACATTTTTATTGTATATTAAGAAATAAATATTAACAATATATTTATTCATTCATAGGGCATTTTGGCATTAAAATCAGGAAACTAACTCTTTCTTATTCCTTTTTCGAAAATTTGATCTTTATTAGTGAATACCGTGCCGGTCAGATTGTTAGTTTTATTTTTGCAACGCTGCGTTTGGTATATTTTGGTAACAGGCGAATATTAGTTTACTCTGTGAAGCTAGATCTGAATCTCGTACAATCTAAAGCTCTTACATCGGCTGCGTTGTTAAATGGAGTCTTGAAAATATGAAACACCACTCTCTTTGCCACAACACATCTGCAGATACACTAAACTAGAAAGAGGGTAAATTAGAAGGCTTGAATATATGATGGACCAAATTAAACGCGGTTGTATGCAAGTCAATCAAATTACAGAGGAAAGGGTAAGAGAATATGGGAACGTTAAATAGGATGGAAAATCGACTGAGCAATTGAATAGAATGGCACTGACTTATAAATGGTCTACTGTGAAGTAAACCGATTCTTGTCAGATTAAGTTTTGTAAATTAAAGTTATGATTTTGAACAAGAGGAAACTATGGATCAGAAAACGAGCTGGCGCCTTAATGTTTCGCAAGTGACTGGTATTGCGTAACTTCTAAGTGGCGTTAGACATTCTTATTCCTCCAGAATGGACTATGTTAAAATACTAACTCAGATCCAAATATACGGCTGACAGTTAATTTAGGAGGTTCTAGTATATTCCAATTAATTAGTAAATGCAGCAAAATTATTAATTAAGCAGATAAATATTCGGTATGTTACGACGTATTCCATTTAAACATTCAAATGTCATAAAAGGCAGCTTTGTAAGTATATACATATATGTTTCCATTATTACTTTCTTGAACAAAGTACTGTAGTTGCAAAATCGCTGATGTGTACATCGCTTAACTTCCTTGTACGGAATATTAAATTATAAGCATTTTTCCTACGTTTCATTTAAACTTGAATTGAATTAAAACTACTTCATCGATAGCGCATAGACCACGTTAGAATAAATTCACTCTTTAAAATTCACTATATTTATTTACAGTTGCACTCCGGCTCTAGATTCACTTAACATTGTTACATCTCATTCATTTTATAACTCAGAATGCACAAAAATTATATAAACTGAAGAATTTTCTAATCGTTGCCAAATATTCTATTCAAATATTATAATAAATCTAAAACGATGTATAAAAGAATTAAACAAACAAAAGAAAAGAGAGTTTCTCACAGACGAATCGGTATTTCTCATTCAATTTATTCAGTTCTCACTTCGCGACAAGGCAAAAATATATAAAAATTCAAAAAATCTATATTAAAAGTTAGAGTAACAGAGTGGATAGATATACATATATATGTAAAATATAAGAAATACCATAGCTTTACCGAATAGCTTTTTCGAATCCCCGAAAAAGCATGAATGTGTATTATATGTCCCCTTCAAAGAATACAACGGTGGGCGATCTATTAGATGCCTCCATAATAAAGTGACCACCTGGCCTTAATAGTGGCCAACGTCTATAATGGTTAATTCTCGCCTTTGAAAAAAATATTGTAAAGTTTCAAAGTTTTCTTATCGTGAACTTTATAAACTGCAATAAACCTTTACATCTGAAATAACCCATGGAAACCACCTCTTTAGCATTATTATTACAATGGTATCCGCCGATAACATCGCGGACGAAAACGTCGTGGTACAAAACATCGTGGTACAAAACATCGTCGTACAAAACATCGTCGTCAAAAATAAAGCGATTACAAAAACTTCGCTGTTTAAAAACGTCGATGTCGAAAATGTTGTGGTAAAAAATAAAATACCATCGCAGACAATGCGCTTTTCAGACTTTAATATCTGTAAAATTTAATTATTGTTTAATAATTGTAAAAACTCGCATAATAATTTGTGAGCGCAGGGTGGAAAGAAGGGTAATTTTCACTTTCATATTTTTTATTAACTAATAAGTATTTGCTGAAATGTAAAATGGAAACTTAAGCATATACAATTAACGCAACTTATAGCAGTTAATTTTAAGCTGACCTAGTTAACTAACAATGGTCATTAATAAATTATTTTTTATAAAGTTTTACTGGTAATTTTTCATGAAAAGTATAATCCAGAAAAGAACAGAAAAATAACTGCATGAACTTAACCTAAAAAGAATTGTTAATTATGATATTATTTTCTTGACTTTTGTTAATCTGATACTGTTATACTGAAAATTACTTCTTGTTTTGTTTAAATTTCCTATTTTTAAAAAAAAAAATTATTAATTAATAAAAAATATTAAAGTAAAAATTATCCTTCTTTCCACCTTGTTGTCACAAATCATTATGCGAGCATCCTTTTACAGTTATAAAAGCCTGAAAAACGCATATCTGCGATGTTATCGTCATGCGATGATTTGTAGGTACCATATTTTTTACCACCATATTTTTGACGACGATGTTTTTAAACTGCGAAGTTTTTGAACCCTTTATTTTCGACGACGATATTTTGTACCACGGAATTTTAGAACTACCATGTTTTCTCTTCGCTTTATTTTCTCCTACGATGTTTTGTATCACTACGTTTTCGCCTTGCGTTGTTTTCTTCGCGACGTTTTCGTCCGCGATGTTTTTGCCGCGATGTTTTCGGCTGTAACCATTATAATTCATTATAACATTGTGTTCTCAGTATCAATTATAGTTAACAGATGTTCAATTTAATTTGCGAATTTCAAATTGTATTCAGAGTATATTGTAATCCCCTTATGCCCTACATCATCATTTTATTTCCTACATCATTATTATTTTATTATTATGATGACCTACATCATTAGTTTATTATTATTGGATGTGGGGCGTACGGTGAGATCGCACGATGTACCATAATAGGCAAACTCTAGACCATTTGGAAAGTTTCGGCTGCGCAATTCCTCAACCCTTCTATGTAAATTTTATAAAACTTGCAAATTTTCCCCTTTTTTCCCTCACTCTCTTTTTTTTATAGTTAGTATGGAAAGGCAATACCAGTTGACCCATGGTAAATCGCTGGTGTCCTTCATACTTTTTAATTGTACCTGTAAGTTACTTTTAGATAAATTATGATAGTTACCACATCTTTGGATATTTTTTATTTGCGGTATTCTTAATGTAACCACGTCCTTTGGAAATTAGCGTAACATTGGTACCAGCCAGTTTCCTATTAAAAAGTCATCCACGAAGCCATCCCTCCCTTTAGGTAGATGTCCACTAGCGGCCAAGTGGTAAAATCGCTGAACACTGTTAGTTCCGAACTGGGTTCGTGGTTTTTCCCATGTGTAACGTGTATACGAGCCAGTTTCTCTTAGAACGTCCTCCACGAAGGAATACCTTCACATAGGCAAATAGCCCTAGAGTGCTTTGCCGTAATAAACCAAATCAAACCAAAACCCAAACCAAAACCGTTAGGCAGTCAGCTCTCGTGTTCTTTGGTGCAATCAAATAAATGAAACCTTTTGAAATTAAATTATTCGCATAATTTCATCCCATTTATTTTCTTGTAAAACATCTAGTAATAATAAGGAAAAATACGCGGTTAAATATGGCAATTATCCCGGTCTAATGGAAGGTATGCATAAAGGGATACATTTTGATAACCATGATGGACTTGAATTGCGTATTAGGGTTCTAATTTATTTTCTACCCTTTGACGTCCTACGTTCAAAATGAACCTAGGACATTGCTTGCAACCTAGGAGCTTTAATATTTGGGACACTATTTTCAATCATAATTTTCATCGTGCCCCTCCGTACAGTAACAATGTATTGGATGCAATAATAATATACTTTGGCACTAAAGCTACAATACTACCTTAAATTATAAACCGTGCAAATTAGCGAGGTAAGTATTAAATTATGTATATGTTACTTTTAAGCAATAGATATTTTAAGTAAGTTATTTTAAGTAATAGATATTTTAAGTAAGTTACTTTTAAGTGATAAGATAAGTATTATTTTAAGCAACATTGTTTTCTTTCCTAATTTTTAAATTGGAACAGATTGCAAAATATATTTTAACTAAATTAAATACCTATTTCCTCAAGGCCCACCAGCGGCCGAGCGGTAAAAACGCTGAACACTGGTAGTTCGGTCCGAGGTTCGAATCCCGCGAACGGGCTGGCTGCATGGGCGTTTTCGTGGTTTTCCCCATGTGTAACGTATATACGAGCCAGTTTCCCTTAGAAAGTCCTCCACGAAGGCATCCCTCCCCTTAGGCCGATAGCCCTCGTGTGCTTTTCCATAATTGAATAACCTAACCTAACCTATTTCCTCAATCATCCATTTCTAAAAGTACAAATGTCATTAGAAAAATAGTCTAGTCTTTGTTTCTCTCTATCCATCACATTCTACTATTCATCACATTCGACTTTATCGCGGACATTTGCGCAACCTATCGAACCGTCTGCTTAAAACGTGTGTAAATGCTGCACCTCGTGCAGCTAGTGATATTTTAAATAATTTTATAAACGAGACAAATAAAGAGTGCCGAAATATGCACCGTTGGTGCTCGTACAAAGTGTGGAAGATTCGAAAGCATACAAGCACTTGCTAAACAAAAATCTCCACTGTGCAACTGGACACTTTGCATGATCCACAGAGAAGCTCTGGCTTTCAAAGAAACGAATGACCACGTGTCAGGACTGAGTGTTCTGTGCATACTTTTGGCGAACATATTCGTGAAGTAGTTAACTCCTGATCTTGAACAGGGAGCTGAATGTTCTGTGGTAGAATACTGTGGTTAAGTGGTGGAATAAGTGGTGGAATGTAAACTAAAGTTAAGTAGAAATTAAGTAGTCGTTGCTCACAGAGCTATAAACGCGAGGTTGGCCTCTATGCTAAACGATCAACGGTGCGTTGCAAGATTTAGCTAATACTAACGCACTTAGATTATTTCAATAAGTAATAGCGTAACAGCGCTAAGGCTTAGAATTTAAATACTGGCTGGTCAGGTAGACGTCGAACAGAGCCGCAGTGATCTGAGACTAAAAGCTCTCTCACACCGAGAAGTTCCTCGCTAACCTTTAGATACAAACTTGGCTCCACTTCATATTAGCATAAAACTGAAACGCGCGCTCATTCTAACGAGCAGTTGAAATAAGAACTCACAGAAAAGAGAAAATTAACATAAAACTTTGTTAGTTTAAACTGGAACCTTACACACGAAATGATCTGAATATTGTCTGAAATTATATGAAAAATGAGACTCTCAAAATCAAGAATCTTCTCTGTACTTTGTAAAGACATGGGTGCAATACATTCCTCGTTTTTATTTTATTCCGAAGAGAGATGGTTATCACATGGGAAATTTTTGAATGTGTTTATGAATCTGGAAACGAAACTGCCACTTTTCTAGAAAAGGAAAACCGACATGAAGCTGAGAAGTTTCGGGATGGTTTATTTGCGATCAAACTGAACTACTTGGTCGATATATTAGAGAAATTAAGTGCCTTGAATATTCGACTTCAAGGAGAAAATATTCATATGTTGGAGACGAGGTATAAAATTAATGCTTTTTGTAGAAAATTGGAATTATGGAGCAGAAATTTAAAGCAAAAAAAAAAAAAAAACTTCAAATGTTTGAAAATGTGGGTAAATTTACAAGGCTGAAGAACAACATCTGAATTTTGTTTTTGAAACAATTGAAAATCATTTAGCCATACTGGAAAAGAATTTTAAAAAGTAATTTCTTGCTGACGACAACTTGATAGCAAGTTACGACTGGATTAGGAATCTATTTCAGAATACAACAGAAGGGCTCTCAACTTCCGAAGGAGAAATCTTTATAGATTTCATGTCAAGTGGCGAAGTCAAAAGACAATTTAGTAATAAATCATTTTTTGAATTTTGGGAGGGGTGAATAATGAATTTTCTGCACTGAAAACGAAAGCATTTCGTATACAATTAACATTTCTGATATCTTGCCTTTGTGAAACCGGATTTTCTGCGGTGGTTGCTCTGAAGACAAAATATAGATCTCAGTTAAACATAGAAAAAGAACTTGAGTGCTAATTTCTGATATTAAACCTTCATTTGTATAACTTTGCTCTGCAAGACGAGCCGATGGTAGTCACTAGTAATTATTAAACTTGTTCTTAATTTAGTATTGATAAATTAGTTATCAAATGCATTGTGCAATAATGATACATACGTTGTATCAATATAAATGTGTATTTTATTTGTTATTATGTCAGTGTATTTTGTTTTGATTCCTTTCAGTAAATTAATAATTTTTTAAAAAATCTTATTTTCCACATGCTCTCGGCCCCCCCACGTAGGGTTAATATGCCTCCCAAGGGGGCGCGCCTCACACTTTGATAATCGCTGACCTACGGTAAAATACATGAATGTTAAATGTATTTTGCCTCTCATCTAGTATACATATTCTCATAATACATGTGGAGGCTATTTTTACCGTATTTAATGCAATATCCCGTGTATACATTTAAACTTATATAATTTAACTGCAAGACTGAAGGGAAACAGCGTGGGTTATATTTTGGTCATCTTTCGCATATGAATCTAATCATTACGTTAAACGAATCTTAACCCTCGGGAAAGCGCGTGGGGTGTATCATACTCCAACTCTACAAAAAAGTGGAATATTCCTAACTTGTGAAACTGAAATTCTATGCTGTATTCAGTAGCCGAATTTCTAGTAGTGAGTGACTTTCAGAACCGCTTTTCCGTTGCGTGTTTCAGATAAATATTTATCGGTTTTTTAGTGCAACTGGGGTGTGACACACCCCACGTGCCTGTCCGTTTGTCTGTAAGTGTTTTTCTGACTGAATATTTAATAGACTAATTTATAAACGATTTTATAGCATTTGAAATTAAATTTTAAAAGATTTATAAGCTCATTATGGCAAAAAGAAAGATTCCCTATGAATTGGAAATATTTGAAAGATTATTAGAAGCTGCTAGATTTATTAGAAATATTTGAAAGTGATGAAGATTGCATTTCGGAAACTGAAGATGAAGATAGGAATATATTCTACACTGTTTGGTTTCGAAAAGATAAAACATTAATTTCTAATGTTCCTGAAAGAGGAAAAATTTTTCTTATGCTTCTATCGTTACATAACGATGATTCAACAAATGGCACAACTGGAGGAAAGGAAATGCCAGAAATTATATGTTTTTATAATACGACTAAGGGAGCAATGGATACTGTGGATGAAATGGCAGCAAGTTATTTAATTGCAAGACTGATAAGGAAGTGGACAATGGTAATTTTCTTTCCCGCACTGAGTGTTGCTGCAATAAATGCTCGAATTATATTACTTTCAACTGTTAATCCACCAACCAGATACAGAAGCAGATGCCTATTTTTGAGGGACTTAGCATTACAATTAATAAAAGAAATGTATTGACAACGATCAGAGATTGATACGTTACTGAGAAACGTACGTACTGCATACAAAAGAAGAGCAGAAGTTTCGAGAAATAATTCAAACGAATACACCAAATTCGAAGCAACTAAGTCTAAAAGATGGGATGAATGACCTCGAGTCAAGAACAAAAGACCGCCAATGCGATATTTAAAATATGAAAACCTTCTGTGCTAAGAACACATGAATGAATCTTGTTCAAAGTGTAAACAAATAAAATAGGTTGCATTGTGTATTAGAGATACAATAAAACTCAGAGGTATGATGTTTATTTTATTATTTTCATTTATCTTAATTTTAACTCTCTATATGCTTATTTTGGAAATTACGTTTTTGTAACCCAAGTCTTATTCGCGTATTATAAGAGCTTTAAAGCTAAAATAAAACTGTTTTTACCGCATTTTAAACATTGGCGTATGTGATACCCCATGCGCCCATTCTAGTAACTTTAATTGATGCGCCTTGCGCCGGGTTAAATGCCACTTTTCAAGATAAAGTAAATATAAAATATCTGTATGATCAGTTTACAGTTTCCTATTTTTTCTCTTTTGGCTCACTGCCCAATTTTGACGCTCGTTTCTTTCAGTGTAAATTTTGAATTTCATCAACATCTCTGTGTTTTTACAATAATGATATATTTTGTCTTTTGAATGCAGTCTATATGCACTTATTCAAAACTCATAAAATGTTTTGGGTTGTAGGGTTTATATTTATTTTACCTAACATTTATTTTAAGTTCATATTCCTTTCCTTTTTAGCCTTCATTTTTCCCCTAGAAATGCCCGTGCCAGAGTATGTAAATTGGAGTAGCACGCGCAGTTTATTCAAATTTAGCGGAAGCTAGTTGAGTTAAATAGTAGACGAAACGAGCGTGTAAAGGTCTTGCTTTGAAGCTACGCTGGAGAGATTGCTCGGTAGAATTTAGATCAGAGCGTGTCGGCCTTTGTGCCTAGCTTTGCAGAAGTGCTAGACCTTCAACTGTTAAATCAGTAATCTTGCTGAATATCAGCGATAATTAAAAACGCGGTTAGTTAAGATCTCAGAGCCTCGTCGGTAGTGTCTGACATTTGTTCATCTAGTTTCTTATTTTCAGTTTTACCTTGCTTTTAGTTCAACCGCTGAGTTGGCGCAGTTTGTGAGCGTCGAGGAGACGCAGTTGTAATTTTAAAAGTACAATAAAAGGGTTTCAACCCCTTCGCACGTTTTTGTGACTCACTATCCCAGTGACTGACAAGTTGGGCCAGAGAGATCTTACAGGGTTATAAAAATGATTTGTAATTTTCTTACCCTTGCATTGCATCGAATTATTAACTCATCGCGCCGTATGGGAACAGAATGGTAATGACAAAAGATTCCTCTAATAGTCACCAAACTGTTAGAGAAATCTTTAAGATTACTAAAGATTTCTCTAATAGTAATATTTTATGGTAATTACCTGGAAAACATGCACAGAAGAAAGAACGTGCTTACTAGATATCATTGCACGTATGGATTTGGTAGTCTCGTTTCTAGAATATTTACATTTTTATAAAAAAGTTATTTTTGAATTTAAGCATGAAACAAACCACGTACTTAGAGTATCATTTTCTAAAATTTATTTAAATTTCGTGCCCTTGACGATAATGTTACTACGTGCATCTTGGACCAAGTCGTATGAAGAGTCAGCTGATATAATTTATAATGGTACTTATAAAGATGCGTGACTAATATTATGCAAGTGACTGATATATTTTTGTAATCGCGTGAATTTTTAAACATTTATTTCAAAATTTAATTTTTATTTATTTAAAATAAATTTTTAAAAGCTTATTGATATTTAATTTACTCAAAAATTAAACGATCAAATTTTATGAGAATCTTCTTATTTGCTTCTTCGACCTTCCTTATTGTTCAGGCGCCTCCTTCTCTTAGATCTTCTCTACGCTCACTAGTGGTCAATTAAGCCACATTCGGGAAATCATGGGTTAATTGATTATAAACACTAGAACTGTAAAAAATGGCGCCGGCCGAGCGGTAAAATCGCTGAGTACTTGTAGTTCCAACCTGGGTTCGATTCCAGGTAAACGGACTGGCTGCATAAGGAATTTCGTGTTTTGCCCCATGTGGAACGTGTATACGAAACAGTTTCCCTTAAAATATGCTGCCTTCCACCGTCCGAACGGTAAAGTCGCTGAACACTAGTAATTCGATCCGAGGTTCGAATCCTGGTAAAAGGGCTTGCTGCATCGGCGTGCTCGTAGTTTTCTCAATGTGTAACGTGTAAACGAGCCAGTGTTCCTTAGAAAGTGTTCCACAAAAGCGTTTCTCCCGTTAGGCACATACATAGCATTTGTGTGCTTAGCCATCTCTACATAAAATAAAAGGAAGAGTTTGTCTGTGTATGTGTCTTTCGTTCGTGCTGCGCGTAAGCTAATAGACCCACAGCTAAGAAATTTGGTACATAAGGTGCATCTCCACAAAAGCTAATGCACTTTAAAGCGATTTTTTCAAAATTCTAATCTCATTTTTTTATTTTGTTTTTTAGTCAAATCGCATCAAATCATTGGAACGCAGCAACAATGGTACGCACCAATTGTCTCTGATATATCACTGTTACCATTGTTGCTGATATCAGCACTGGTGCCACTAGGAAAAATGAGGGTGATAATTCTGCCCAGTTTTTAAATTTAATGTATCTTTCGGATGCTGGACGTTTGTAGAGAGGTACTTGGATACGACGTTTATTGAGTTTGTCGGGAGTATGTTTGTTTTCCGGTATATTTAAAATCCAGACGAAGGTTGGCCGCAAAGCGGCTAGTAATTAAATAAAACAGACCAATCCTGTAAAATTTGGCCTCGTGAAAGGATTTCCCAACGAAACCTGCTTCGTATTCCCGGTACAACCCGGTTAAAAAAAAGCGAAAACCTTATCAAGATTGTTCTTCGCGAAAAAAATCAAATGGAACTAAACTGGAGAGCCGAAGGTCCCAAGTTCGAAACCTATTAAAGGCAAAAGATTCCTGGTAATCGGTTTTATGTAAATTATCTTCTTATCAACCTGTTTTCTTTATGTTCTAGAACATTCTGAGCCTGGAATATTCTAGCATACTCATCAGCTGTAGTATATAAATAGTTCTTTAGTCAGTTCGAATAAATATTTAATCTTGTTATAAGTCTTGACTTGAGTACTTGTCTGTTCATTTGTACGATCCCTTCATCTACGCGACAATAATGTAAAAATAAAACAATACCTAAAAGCACTGTTAATCTCAATCAAGAAACATGATTACTGTAGATATTTTGTAATAAACACCTGTCGAATTTTCCTTTCAGAAGAGCAAAACTGGATGATGATATTATTAGTTCAAAATGCATTTAAATTTCTGCCAGTATATATTTATCTGAAGGTTCTTCACACGTAAAATTAATCTTAAAATAAATGCGAGTGTACAGTTAGAGAAAATAAAGTGACTTAAACCCATTTAAAAGTCGGTTTAATGAAGGGAATCTGAAACCTGAAAAAATTTTACCTGCTGTAACACCACCGCTTAATCTGGAAATGTTCGTCTATGCCTTAGAAAGATTACCTTTATTTACTCGTGCAAGCAAAAGTGGTAGAATTATTTTACTCTCTAGGAAGATTACAGAGTAAAGGAAAGATTAGTTGAACCTTATTTAACTAGATCTTTAATAGAAAGTTTTGAGAAAGTGTAAGATAAAATTAAACAGGTATACCTACTTACTGTTTAATAACTCTTCTTGAGACCTTTAACTTTAGCTGCATAGTATAAGAATATTTTTTACCTCTTTTGAAGAAAAAGGAATTGTGTAAGGAGTGTGAATTTTCATCGAAGTTCTTTCAATTCTATACATTGGTTGTGGAAAAGTTTATGCAGTAATTTTGAGAAGTACAAAATTTGAGTTAAGGATTTGACACTCTTGATTGCATTCGTAAGGAAACAAATTTATTCAATTTCAATTCCATTTCTGTGGTTTATACATGTGTGTATACATTCGTATCATTTTCCCCTCATATTCTGGCAATGCGTAATTAAGTCTACTGTTAAAAGTAAAGCTCAAATGAAATTTCCTGTAATTTTCGAACGCAGAATCAAGCTGATCTTTGTCATGATGTAAATTCTGCGTTTCTGCAAAATATTTAAGTTTCATTACATTTTGCATAAATGTAACTAATTTTCCGGATTGTGTAGTGGCCGAGCGGTACTGTCGCTGAACACAGGTAGTTCGGTTCGGGGTTCGAATCCCGTGAACAGGCTGGTTGCATGGTTGTTTTCGTGGTTTTTCCCATGTGTAACGTGTATGTGAGCCAGTTGTCCTTAGAAAGCCCTCCACGAAGTCATCCCTCCCCTTAGACAACCCTCGATTGCTTTGCCATAATAAAATAAACCAACCATCCGGATGGTGTTGTGGGGTATTACTTATTTAATTCAATGTTCAACCTTAGAACCCCACAAACACTGCCAAGCGAGTAATCGCTTTAGTGTATGAACAAACACGTAAGACGTCAGAAGGGTTAACTATCCTTTATTTCTCGGAATAAATACAATCAGTTCCTAACTCGGAACGTACACAAAGCCTCCACTTGGACTTTAACTTAAATGATTATGAAATTAAACTAAACTAAGCTTAACTAAAGCTATCTGAAAAATATAGCCTAAGCTATCTAGATTCGAAATAGTAGGACCCTAAATATTAAGTAAATCGGCGAAGCCAAGCAAGGGCCTGAAGTGTGGCCGAGCGTGGTAGCTCAGAGAGAACGTAACCAAAAGGCAAACGCGCGCTAGTCAGGAAAATCAGACTCTCTTTCTCTCGAAGTCGGCGAACATCGACTTAAATAGTACTGTTACTCATTTGCATTCACTGCACTCTTGCAATTACATTCTGGTAGGAAATTGTAAGCTGAAATTTGAACAGATAGGAAAGCTGCATAACGTAAGTTAACTGTTAATAAAATTAGAATAAACCTTACAGTGGTCAGCGATAAATGTTTGAAACTGCCTTTCAGAAAGACCCGCACAAAAATGAGATTAATTTCATGGCAATGTTAGTTATAAAGGAATAGCGCAAAAAGTTATATAAAGAGCTGTAAAAAAAAGGAAGAAGGTCTTCAGCAGTCTCTCGAAACATTTTTGCGGCGCAAAAATTATATTAGAAAACAGTTTCTATTACTCTTGCAGCTTTTCCATGCAGTCCTATTATGTGTATGACAAAAATACAGTATTACTTATAGTGCCAAAGTATCTTATTCTCCAGATTTTGTGGCTTTTAACTTCTATCATCACAATAATAATAATAATAATGCCGTATTTCCTTGCCTACTGCCTCCTTTTTCCCCTAACTTTTTTACTGCAACATAAATCGGTTTAAAATTAATCTATTTTTAAAATCGGTTAGTTTAAAAATATTTCATTATTTCCCTCTACCTCTATTATAAGTCTTTTCTTTCCCTTTGCGGTCTAATTTATTGGTAAATTGTATTCTCTTAATTATTTTTATTTAGTGCATTAACTTTGTATTTGCATTTCATCCATTCTGTTTTCCCTTGCATTTACGATCTAAAACGCATTTGTGCAGATTCTTTGTTAGGGAAAGTCGGAATTCGACTATGTTACCGACAATGTTAAATCAGGTAATTTCCATGTAGCTTTTCTCAAACCTGCTGTAGATAAATGTTTGAATTTTTTTGTGTAATTGAAGTACACCCTGTTTGATTATACTGGAATGAACATTTGAATAATTTTCAGTTTTAGAGTATTTTATAGAATATTGTATTAGATATAGTCAAATTTAGCACCTTTCTCTCTAAAAAGAAAAAAAAATGTTATTTCTAGTCCAAAAGGGCTTTGTCCCTGAAGGACTATTGTTTTGGTTTTGCGATTTTGCCTTGAATCACCATAAACGGTTGTATCACTTTTCAAATTGTTGCCACCCGCCCTGTATTGTATTTAAAGAAATTAAATAATGAAGAATCTGCAAAAATTTATGTATATTTCTCCAAATGTGATAAAACAACGGTACCTAGAGCCACCAGTATTGAATAACGTACGTTTCCACTCGAATATGCGCATATAGAAGACTAAATTTTAATTTGGAATTTTTTTATTATCTAATTCATATTTCATAACACTTAAACAAATTTTTGATGAACAAACTCAAACGATTTAAGAGTGAGCAATGGCAACACTCTACGGGGAAAAGAAACCTTTTTATCTAAAGCGTTCGGAACTGTGCAACGTAAATTCTAAAGATATACTCATTTTAAAATTGTCTTGCGATATCGCTGTTGAACTGAATTTTACAGTTTAGGTGCGAAGAACATGATATTTAATAAATAAAATTTAACACAAAAAACATTTAAAAAAACCCCTTCGGACTTAATTTAAAATCTGAAACTTTTCAGATTTTTTTCCCTCATCGCAAAAAACTCATTTCAGTAAATATTAGGAAACTTAATATAAAAGCCATAAGAATTTTACTTACCTGTCAACAATACTTCTTGAGAACGTACGTTTCCACCCAAATATGGGCATCTGGAAGCCGAAATTTGGAATTTGTTTTATTATCGATTTCATGTTTTGTAAAACATTAACGAATAATTGATTAACAAATTCAAGGATTTCAAAGAGAACCAACGGCAACGTGGTAGAGAAACAAAAATTTATCTCCAGCGCGTGAGACTGTGTACCGGAAATTCTGAAGATAGGCTCATTTTTAAATTATTTTGCTATATTGCCGTTGAACTGAATTTTATGGTTTAAGTGCGAAGAACATGATATTTAATAAATAAAGGTAACACACAAAACTTTAAAAAAAGACCCTTTGGGCGTAATATAAAATCTGAAAGCTTTTAGATTTCTCCCCACCTCCCCATTTCCAATGCTTTCGAAAAAGTGACTGCTGAAGTTCAAGTATTGTTCAGAATGCTTTAATTTGACGTTCATTAGAAATAACTTTTACGCCAGTAGCAGAAAGAGCCTAACATAATCTCCGATTGTCAACAAAGAGAGTTTCGGTGATCAGGGAACAAATGTTAGTCAAGGGTGATCCTCCCTTCCGAATCCCATCGCGGGCAATCGATTCTCCCGATTTCGGTTCAGCGCCTCGGAAACTTCCCAACTCCCCTTAAAAAAAAAGAAACAGATGACCGCCGTCCACTTACAAATTGGTCAATACAAGAGAGAAGATCCGCCTCCGCCAAGTCAGTGGGATTTTCCCTTTTTAGTCAAGAGAATCGTACGCTAGGGAAATGGCACCATTTGTATCGTTGGGGATTCTTTCGCCCAATGTGAGGCGTGATCGCTATAGAAAGGAAAATGGACGCAAATCTTCCTGATGGTCTCTGTCTGAATAACCGCTCAAAGTGGCGTTTTGAAGTGTGTATTCCGGAGAGGCTTGCACCCGGCAAAGAATTTCATTGGCAAAGCGAGTTAGGTGAGGAAACGCCTTAATATTCAATGGATAAGAAGTCTGTCTGTTAGACGGCAAAAAGCAATTATTCTGTTCAGAAATACGTAATGTATGTCCCGCGGGGAAAACTTTACCGAATAGAATGTTTCTGCAAATGTTTGCAAAACTCATTAATTAGTCGTATCATAAATCGGACTGTTATAAATTACAACAATCTGGAATTATATTAAAAGCATGATAAATATGTATGTTATTAATTTGCACGTATATTGTCTTCGAATAATCTAGTTACGTAAGCAATTTACTGTTTTACTTTGAAAAACATTTTATAACACGTCGGAAATACATTCAGACGATGATTTAAAAAATCTAATGTGTGCACCACATGACTTCCTTGCACGGAATATTAAAATATCCGCATTTTGCATTTCCTTTAAACTTATTGGATTTAATGAAATCTGCTTCATCGATAGCACATAAATCACAATAGAATAAATGCACTCCTTAAAATTCACTACATTTGTTTACCACAGCGAGACTCTGGCGCTAGCTTCACTTCACAGCGTTACATCTCATTCATTTTGTAACTTATCAGAATGCACAAAAAATATGTATATCATCTGGGGAATTACCTAATCGTTGCTACATATTCTATTCAAATACCATAATAAACCTATGAGGAAGTGTAAAAGAAATTAAACAACAACAAAAAAAAGCAGTTTTTCTCAGACGATTCACTATTTCTCATTCAATTAAGTCACTTTTCACTTCGTGACAAGGCAAAAATACAAAAAAACTCAAAATACCTATATTAAAAATTGCGAAGTAAATCTTAAACATTTATTTTCTCGAATAAATTCCAGAATGGATTAAGCGTGATTTAATTCGTAATAATAAAAGAAGGCGTTATCTTTGTTGTTGCGAAGCTTAGTTTCTCTAGATTGGCAACAAATCCAATATTCTCCGAAGTTTCAAATGTAAACAAATATGTCCACCATGAGAAAAATGATTAGGCTTAGCCGCACTTAAGCAACTTTTAAATTGTTGATAAATCTATAATTATTGCATGCAGATTTACTAGAGGCATAAAATCATTAACTGGAAGATAGGAACAACATAATTCGATAATTTTTAAAGCCAAAAATGCACAATTTACCAACATCGAAGAATAAAAAAATTGAGCTCACTGAGCCGAGTAGAACATCGGATATATGTATATGTATACATACATTTATGGACATTTGGTGCGGTCGATTGCAACCAAAATAGGAGGTGCACATCTACATTTCATAGGAGTCCTGTACACAAAATTTCAACGTTCTGGGGCTACTCCTTTTTCAGTTATACGAGATACATACATACATAGGTACGTATGTACGCACTGCCGCCACGAAAAAATCTTTTCAGATTCCATTTTAAATCAGTTTTATAATTTTTTTGCGGGGAAAAAGAGTCCTTTATCCTGTTCTTACGTACGAATGTCACACAAAAATATCATTAAATTGCATTCGATAGCGGTCGAAAGAGATATTTTCGTTGAAATATGATATCCGAAATTTTTCGTGATTACAATACTTCCTTTTTACTTCGTATAAGGAAGCAAAAATTGTTGATATTATCACAAGACGTTCTTGCCCGGCCCATTAAATTATACACATTTTTTGCTGCACTTCATTTAAACATTTTTCCTTGAATTATTCTAAATTAATGAACCGGTTTCTCAGGGGAAGTTGAAAATTACATCAAAAACGGGCAATTTTGAAATTATATAGCCCTGGCGACTTCTGTCGCACGATAATCAAACTTGCTGTGATTTTATTTTTCCATAACAAGTATAAAATTTTCCCAAATATGGGTATAAAAATCGGGAGACCGCATTCGAAGTTAGATTTGGTTATTTTGACAAATATTATGATTTTTTTTAATTTGACACTCCCGAAACATGAATATATTCATCATTTAAAACACTTTTGTAACTGCAGTGTATAACTGTAATATGTAAATACCATTTCTGTAGTACATAACTACACGAAATAAAGGCCAGGTAACGATTTCAAGCCGGATGAGCGGATTGGTGTGTCTAATAAATATACGCTTGGTTCTGGCAATTACAATAAAAAAGGGAAGTGTTGCAGATGTTATAACAATCTCGTACCTTTCTACGGTTAAAGGTTTTCAGTTATGAGAGATACATACATAGATAAATACATACTACCTATTACAGAGGCTGGTCGCACATTTTTTTGGCGATTTTGGTAAGCGGTAATAAAAAATCGTTTGCTGCAAAAGAAGTAATTGCAATTGTACTATGTTTTTAAAAGTCAAAATTTCGTCTGTGGCTTGAAAGTTTTGTTTTTATTCACAATGGCGAATTTAACAAAGCAGTGGTTCGAAGGCTACATTTACGCTCTTTCCGAAGAGAAATATGAATACTCCGTTATCCAAAAACGATGTGAGAGTCATGGTTCTGTGATATCTAAAGCGTCGATAGGTAATATCATCAACAAGAAAGGAAAAAAACGTCACATTGGAGCCTCAAGTGGGACAAAAATTTTAAACGAGTATCCAAGGAAAAACGGACATCTTCGACTATTGCAAAGGTACGTTGTTTAACGTTAAACGAAAATACCCCTAGTCAATGGACAGTTGCAAAATCATTAAAATGCTCGGTGTCTACTGTAAACAAAGTGATAAACGTTGATTTATATCTTAAGAAAGCGAAAAAACGCAATGTGCATCGTCTTCTTCCAAAGCATATCGCTCAACGCAGGAGGCAGTAGAATTCTATATGAGAAACGCTTATACAAAGAAAAATGGTAAACAATTGTCACAATAGATGAAGCGTAAGTGTATTTAAATTACTGTAACAAAAAAAGAGCCATTTATTATCATAAAAGGGGAGAAAAAATTTTAAGTACGTGGTTCAAGGAATCGAAAGAAAGGTTTTCTAAGGCATTCATGATGGTTGCTGGTTTTTCTTATAATGGCAAGTTAAAAATAAAAAGAGTGCACACAAATGTCACGATTAACTGGAAATACTATCAGGAACATATTTTATCGCCAATTTTTCTGAATGAAGTACCATCGCTTTACCCACAGTGCCATCCATCTGTGAGACTCCATCAGGAGAAAGCTAGCAATCACACATCAAAATCCACTGTAAATTTCCTAAAAGAAATGGAACAAAAAACTGGTATCGAGGCCATACCCTTCACTGATATCCCTACTAAATCTCCCGATGTGTCACCTGTGGATTTTTGTACTTTCGGACTTTTAAAAACTGCATTATCCAAACGTTGTCCCAAAACCCTAACAGGGCTCTGGAAAGCTGTTCGAAAGGAATGAGATAGAATGCCTCTTCTGACACTTCGAAAGGCATTATTATCCTGGAAATTGTGGTGTCGAAAGATAGTTCAGAATAAGGAATGTCAAATAGAACATTTAAAACACAAGAATTTTATGTAATTTAGTTTTGTGAATACAATATATATCGTCTAAAAATGTGCGAACAGCCTCTGTGTACGTACAGAAGACACGAAAACATCCCATATGATTTCTCGATCAATACATTTTACAATGCGTTTTGGAGAAAACATTCCTTTATTCTGTCCGTACGTACAGACGTCACGCAAAAAATCGTCTGAATGGATTCGGGAACGATCAAAATGAATATTCCTGTTGAAATATGGTACCCGAAATTTTTCGCTGTTACAATATTTCCTTTATTTCGTACAAGAAATAAAGAAAACGAAATGAGTTACATTTTATAAAACTTCGTAGCTCAACACTCGGATGGCAATAAAAAGAAATGACAATTCTTTAAGCCTCGGGTATAATAACTGCACTGGTAGCAAAAATTAGCGAGAAATACAAAATAGAAAGGCTAAGTTATAGAAGTTGCTGTCGTCGAAATGAAAGTTTGGAAAAATGGAGATTTTCCGGTTATGTTATGAAATTCAAGTCGACTAGGATCGTTGAATTTTGTTTGATCTTCCTAGAAGCTCCTGAAGAGGAAATATACGTTAAGTAATTAGTGGATGCTGATTAAAATTAAATTGTTATTAATTTTAATAGGACGGGATTTTGCGGGGGTTAAGAGTAACTAGGCTTAATACACGAATTAAAGCGGGAATATATTTTTTAATGCTGATTTTTTAGTCAAGACTTAAATATTTTTATATCTTCACTTCCAAAGCTGGCCAATGAAATCCTTAGTTATTCGTTATACTTATTTAAAACACCCGTGGAATGAGGAAAGTTATGAAAGTAAAATTTTTATACTTGCATGTATAAGAAATATTCGTATTGAATTTGATTTATTTGCCGAAGAGCTTCAACTTTTAATATTTGATCTAAAGCTTAATTAATTTTTCTGTTTTTAGTCAGGAAATGTATTTGATTGTCGTGTTTTTTTTTCCGGAGGGGCTTTGTCTCTGAAGACTGTTGTTTTCGTTTTGCGATTTTCTTTCGGAAACATTAAATGGAGGTTCACGTTTCAAACTGATGCTACCAAATATTGAAGCCCTGTATTCTACTTAAATTAAATAATGAAGAATGTGCATAAATGTATGTATGTTTCTCGCATTGTGATAAAACGACGGTACCTAGAGCCATCGAATTTTGAATGACGAAATCAT
The DNA here is from genome assembly GCA_000611955.2 of Stegodyphus mimosarum. Lineage (NCBI taxonomy): Eukaryota > Metazoa > Arthropoda > Arachnida > Araneae > Eresidae > Stegodyphus > Stegodyphus mimosarum. The sequence goes on from KK119841.1 coordinate 770,778, forward strand.
GCTGCGAATATGGTCATCTGGAAGCCCAAATTTGAAATTTGGAATTTGTTTAATGATCGATTTCATATTTTGTAAAACTTTAACGAATTTTTGATTAACAAACTCGAGGATTTCAAAGCGGGCCGTGGCAACGTTGTACAGAAAAAACATTTTTATCTGCAGCGCGTGAGACTGTGTGTAACAAAACGTAAGAGGTCTTGCCTTACACTTTTGAAATTGGCATCATCTTTGGTTTCGTCTTTTACCTATAAAGACCTTATTACCTTGTGGGGTTTTACTTATTTAATTCTAAAGTTCTAACTTAGAACCCAACAAACACTAACAAGCGAATAATCGCTTAAGTGTGTAAACAAAACACGTAAGACTCAAAGAAGGCTTACAACCTTTTTTTTTTTTTCAGTATATTTGCAAACAGTTCCTACTTGGAACTTTACATAAAGCCTACACTCGGGCTTAAATAATAATGAATTTAAATTAAACTAAACTAGCTTAACTAAGCTATCTGAAAGGTATAGCTGAAGCTATCAGAAATCTAACTAGTTGGCCCCTAAGTATTAATTAAATCGGCGAAGCCAAGCAAGGCCGAGCTTAGTAACTGAGAGAGAAATTAGTCAAAGGCAAAAGCGCGCTAGTCAGGGAATCAGACTCTCTCTCTCGAAGTCGGTGAAGTATGGACTTAAATAGTACCCTTTCTCATTTGCATTAACTGCTTTTCTGAATTTACATTCTTGCAGGAAATTGTAAGCTAAAATTAGAATAAGATAGGAAAGATACAAAACTTAAAATAATTGTTAATAAACTTAGGATAAACCTTACAACATGATATTTAATAAATAAAGGTAACACACAAAACGTTTAAAAAAACGCCCTTTTGGGACGTAATTTAAAAACTGGAAATTTTTCAGATTTTTTTTTATGAAATAAAGAATTAAATTTACATATCACTCTGTACCGGTCCTATTCTATTATATGGACATGGTATTCTAATGTCGACAAAGTGACAATTGCAAACGATTTACGCGAAATCAGACTAGAATAATTGCAAATAGAACAATATAAGATATGTAAAATTCTGATATAGAAGGATAGAGTATTTTCCGGAGCGAAGTATCGTCCAAATTTATTCGAAGAATTTATAATTCTTTTACAAAATAAGCAAACAAAAAAGTATCTGTTAATGGTATTTTTGAAGCGCCGCTCCTTCTAGGGGCCCTTCACCATTAAGTCCAGATTCGTTGAGCATGGATCTTATAAGAGATAGCCTAACCTAGTGGGCGGGGAGCGCATCATCCACATATCCGCAAAGACGATCTAGTTTGCTTTATGACTGAAACCTATGGCGTTTATATCACGTAACTGTTTTTAATTATTAAATCTGATACGTTGTATAAGTGATGAGATTATAATGTCACAGTTTTTTCAAACAAGATTTAAGGTATCTCATTAAAGCAATTCTTGCTGCATTTTGCGTAATTTTTTCCCGCGTAATTCTTGTATAAACGTCTTTACTTTGGTAAATCGGAAAAAAACTCTAAATACAAAACGAATGAACTTCTTTTGAGTACAAATAAATATAAAGTAAAGTCAAATAAGATTGATAGTACATGATGCTTTGAAACAAATAGGGTAAAATTAAACAAGATCTGATGTATGTTAAAATGTTATGAGCATTTTCAGGCAGTAGTTTTGAAAATTATTGTAACATTACAAGACGATCATTTATTTAATTTTATGAGCATCAACATTACAAGATGATCATAAAATGAATATTTATTTTAATAATTCATAAATTTCGGAGCATAAACTTTTCTGAGTGTAATTAAAAAAAAAAAGATAAAATCTGGAAGCACCCAGATTTTATGTTACTCCCAAAGGGACGTTTTATTAACGTTTTGTGTGTTACCTTTATTTATTGAATATCGCGTTGTTCGCACGTAAACCACACAAAAATTAGTTCAACGGCAATATCACAAAATATTTCAAACAGCATATCTTTAGAGTTTGAGCGCTGGATATAAAAATGTTATTTTCCGTACGGTGTTGCCATTGTTCGCTTTGAACTCGTTGAGTTTGTTAATCAAAAATTTGTTAAGGTTTTACAAAATATGAAATGGATCAAAACAAATTCGAAATTCGGCCATCTAGGTGCCCATGTTGGGTGGAGGACTATGTTATTCAAAATTTGATGGCTATAGGTACCGTCGTTTTTTCCCAGTGCGAGAAAAATACATGCATTCATACAGATTATTCATTATTTAATGTCTTTAAATATAATACAGGGCGTTAATATTTGGTGGCAACAATTTTCAAAGTGAAACGGACATTTATCGTGAAACAACGCAAAATGCCGTTTGGAAAATAATAGCCTTTCTGGGCTAATAAATTAAATTTCTGGGCTAATAAAATAAATTAAATAAATGTATAAAATTTATGAATGCGTTAAAAGTGTTTATCACTATGATGATTATGAAATATAATTGAAAATCAAACTCCTTTATAAAAATTATGCTGTAATATTCATCTATAATTTTAAAAAAAGAGCGCGATTTAAAATTTTAAGCAAAAACTTTCAAAAATTCATTTTTAGGTATTTTAGTATTTTTTACTTATTAACACCAGTAAAAAGCATAAAAATTATAAAAGAAAATTGTTTGCTTGAAATTTTCTATTAGTTCAGATTTAAAATATTATTTTCTGAAAGAAGTATTTGCAAATTTCATTACAGCATAAGAAAAGCTAAAAAAATATCCAGACTTGAAAGCATGTAACAGCTTTATGATTATTTGGAACGTTAATTATCCTTGATGAATATTCTAAATTTTTAAAAATTAATATTAATTTCAAAAATAAAAATATCTAAAAGTTCTAATTTGTGAAATGAGGGGCTACAACCAACTTTTTCTTGAAAATTATACGCGCTGTAATAGCCAACTATTGTTAATTTTCTATAATCGTCCCTACTCCTCCGGATGTGGTTAAGGGAACAGCCGGAAATGCTTCAAAAGAGAGAGAAAACCCTTTCGGTTGGTCTATTTCTTATAAGGTCCATGCCATTGAGACGATGACGAATCCTTCAAATAACAAGGATCCACAACCCACCTGGGGGGCGGTACAATGCGAAACTTAACGAAAGAAATGAGAGCTGCCGCAGATAAAAGCAATTCTTAAATATTCAAAATCTTCCATTACCGCTTCTGTTATCGAAGGCGCATTGTTTTCTTTTTACGTTTTCTGTAGATTGTTTTGTTTGACGCTGATGATTTGAGACAGCAAGTATTTTATATTTCTGCAGTAAACATACTTAATATTCTTTTAAGAGAGCGTGGTTGACATGCAAAGATGTTCATCGGTTCCGGATAAGGAAATTTCACTGTTTATCACTGCAATTTTACTCATAATATAGGGAGTTACTTCATATTATTTAAGGTAAAAATAACAACAGGAAAACATTTTATTTCGATGAGTAGTTTGAAGGGCATTACAATACAAGATTAATATAATGTCCTTTAGATCCTAATAGGCTGGCAAGCGACTCGCCGCTGTGATTGGTCAAAGTGACAGTCTTATTAAGATTAAAATAACCTTTTTAATTACTTCTTGGAATTTAAAAGAAAGTACTGCTTGTGTTACAGAATTAAATTCCGCAACTTACGAGAATTTAAAATAACATAAACTGAAATCCAAATGTTGCATTATTTCTGAGTAGACTGTTATATAAAATATTAAATACAAACACCATTTAACATTTTTTTAATATTTTCATTTAACCTTTCGAATCTTTCTTCCGATGAAGCAGCGAAACAAACGAGCGATTAAAAGTTTTTAAAAACTACATTATCATAGCAACATAGTGTTGCCATATTAAGCATTACAAATATAGCCAATTTAATGACGCAAACGATTAGGTATTTTACAGAGTGCCGTTAACACCAAATTTAAGCACTATAATCGGAGACCATACAAAGAGATTATCTTAAAATGAATCAGGGAATAAATGGTTCGCTTTTAAAGTCGACTAGTAAAAAAACTAAAGCGGGAACAAACTTTGACAGAGCTGGTGATAGAACATTAACTACACTCACTTCCAAAAGTTAAGCACGGAGAGGAAAATGCTAATTTCCGGAAGCCAATCAGAATTGAAGAGGATGCAATTCGCTGCAGAGGTAGATGGAAGTATGCAAATGTGTTAGGTAACAACCAGTCGCGCTTTTATGTCAAGAAATATGCAAAAAAGGCAGTCTTATAAGTAGCCAGCTTTATGAAGGGTTACAGAAGTTGATTTCAAAATGCTGATAGAACTTTAGTACAATTTGTTTACAAGACATACGTGTTTCTATGATTTCCAGAAGACGAATAGAAGATTCTGAGCACTGGCGGGCTGTGGGGCGCATTGAAGTAGGACAGTCGATCACAGATATTGCTCTTTTCTTCGGCGTTCATCATTCTGTAATTTGACCTTTATGGAAACAATTCCGAACCACACAGCCAGTTGTCCGAAGGCCCGTAGCCGGTCGCCCAAGGGTTACAACCCCCGCGGAAGATCGATATATTGTAGCCAAGCGGAGCCGCGGAGCAACCTCCCACGTGTGACATCTATGGTTACAGCGTCCATTGGTAAGGCGATATCTGCGGCTACTGTACGCCGAAGATGACATATGAGTGGACTGTACGCCCGGGTACCTCGAGTTTGTGTTCCTCTATCCATCCAATCAAGAGCGGCACGATGACAGTGGTGCCGGGAACATGTCAGTTGGAATGTGTCTGACTGGGGCAATGTCCTGTTTACTGATGAGTCAAGCTTTGCTCTGGAGCCAGATGAGAAGCGTATAAGGATATGGCGTGAACAACGAACACGCAATCAGTCCTAATACATCACCGAACATCACGCATTCCGAGGCGGAAACATTATGGTGCGAGCAGGGATTTCATTAGGATATCGCACCGACCTTCACATCTTTAAGCGGGGTTCTTTGACCGCTGTCCGATATCGAGATGAAGCCCTAGAACCCATTGTGAGATTGTACGCTGCAGCAGTTGGACCTACATTTGTTTTAATTGACGATAACGCACGTCCCCATAGAGAAGGTAGTCATCATCGATGACTACCTGGGGAGTGGAGGGATTGCCCGTATGGCGTGGCCAGCATATTCGCTCGACCTTAATCCCGTTGAAAATCTTTGGGATGCTCTCGACCATGCTGTATCTTCACGTTTCCCAACTCCAGCACTCTTATTGAGCTGGAAGCTGCTCTACAAGAAGAATGGCGCTTGCTTAATTCTGCGGTGGTTGACCACCTAATTTTCACTTTATACATAATTCTGTTTAACTCTCCAGTATGTCATTATCTGATAACTTACAAAAATTTAATACTGTTTTCATTTCTGTATGTAATTATTGATTTTTTATGTATAAATATATACGCTACTTTCCTGCCGAATGTTGTGTCAATCAAAGCAGTATTTGTTGATTTTTTTTGCATTTTGCATCTTCTGGCTTAACTTTTGGAAGTGAGTGTATAAGTTAGGCTGCCAGCAGCTCTAAAACTCTCTACTTAAATACTAATTCCATTGTGGTAAGAACTGCGGAAGTTAGAATTTATAGTAAATTCTAAATCATGATAATTTGTTAATTAAGGTAAATTGTGCAACTTTTAAGGATAAACTGATGTTAAAAAATATTTCGAATTTTCATTTACAGAGCTCCGAGTTCACAGAATGCAGTTCGAAGGTCACTGATGGAGAAGATCGTAATTGCATTAGAAACACAATTTCAGTATTCTGATTTTCGATGCATCTAAGTTTCTTTTAATTTTGCACAAATATTTTTGAATGTAAGTTAGGTAGTTTACAAGTAACTGGAAAAAAGGAAAGGGAAAAAAGTGTGTTTTTGAAAGATATTGCAGTACGGATTTAATTTATTTTCCCAGAAAGTAATGATTTTAGGAAATTTTTCTTCTTTTCCTGAAAAGATAACATTATTTTCCTTAACTGCAAATAAATTAAGTTTTTAGAATTTCAGTAAGATTTTAATCTAAGCTTAAGATTTTATGCTGTAACGCAATTAAACAATGCGTCACTACATTCTCACTTCGTAGTAACGACATGTTTAAAATGATAATATATTAATTAAAAATCTGTTTAACTTTCTATATAGGATAAACATGAAAACACAACTATTACAATACATTTCTTATAAATTTTAATGCTGATTTTACTTTTCTGTTTATTTTTCGCTCTAATAATTATTGAAATATAGTTATTATAGTAATAACATTTACTTTAAAACATTTTACGCTCATAATTGAAATCCTTAAGTTTCAAAATTCATTTTTTTTAATTTTAATATATGCGTTATTATTTCTATTTTGGTATTATCATTTTAAATTTTATTATTATTATTTATTTTCATCGAATCATTATCATTATTATTTTAAATAGATTCCTTTTTATCTTACACATTAGTCTGGCTATGTAGGTTTTATAGAATAGAAATGATTGATTGATATAAGGAGAAATACTCTAATATTTCAACGGATTCTAATAAAGGTTAATTCATTACAAATGAACGCTATGTTATATAAAATAGTTTTTTTTATTCAAATGCAATTTCACTTTGCTCCGTGGTAAATACAAATTTTAAAATACGTCTCAGAAATCCTCGAAATATTTTGATTAATAAAAACCTAACATTTGCGTAGATATTTTGAATGCACAAGAAAACGTTTTCAGATCATTATTTAAACCAATTAAATGCTGAACATTCTGAATTATGTGTATGCCTATACCTGAATTTAAATAGCTTGGAAGGAGAATGAACAGAAACTGTCCTGTTTTCAATGCTGTTCATACTTTTAGTCATATAAAAATATACAGTAATGGAGCGAATGATATATGCATATATAAACTAATGAATTTGGAAGCTATTTTCATCCTCTTTACTTCCTTTCTTCGCGGTGTAATTGGAAGTATGTCCTTCTAGTAATCGAGAGAAATGGAGTTCGAATCCCGGCGTAGACATTTTCTTATTCCTTGCTTCGGTGAACACTTTAAAGTAGTTCCTGAAGGGGAGAGATGATAAGCCTTCACTACCAGAATTTGGCGATTAGGTCCGTGCCTTTCCCGTTAAAGTGGGGAAGAATGTAAGGTATTTTCTTCCTCCTTCCATGTTGCCTTTGTTGTGTAATTGGAAACATATACGGTTAGCAATCGGGTGACCTGAATTTCGAATTTCTTGCAAGGGCAATGTCCATTTTTTATATTTCTGCTTCGAGAAACCTAATGACTCTGCAAACTAATTTCTAAAACATTCAAGAATTACCGATTCTTATGTCTCTAATTTTCTGATTTTTTTACGTCTCATATAGACTGTGTACTCTGCTTTAATTTAATTAGAACTTCTAAGACTAAAATTTGAGTAGTTTCAATAATTTTTATTTTAATAATACTAGATTTTTATTCCTATTTGAGGTCAAACTGAAAATGATAGCACTAGGACAAATGGTTATAAGCGGAAGCACGAAATTTTCTTGGAGAATTCGTAGAAGCTCCGAAAATAAAAGAGGTGATAAAATTTCCTTTCGCTGTCTTCCATAGAGAAATGGTCGACATTGCGTCTTCTGGCTTCCGTTTGCATTCAAGCAAACTTTCCGCTGTTAGGACAACCTCTTGGAGTTTGGCCAGTGACAATCCAAATAAGTATCATCGTTTAACTCCGCCCAAAATGATGATGTCACAAGATCTGAAATTTATTAAGATTTATTCATTACCAGAATTGTTTCACAAAAGCTAAGAAACTCCATTCATGATGGACTTCATAACTAAGACGAAATATTTGGAAGAAACCGTTAGCTGTGCAAACTACCATATGGCAACTGAAACATTTTTGGCGGGCCATTTATTCTGCCGACATACTTTATAATATATGAAATACAGATGTCATTATGGGCAGAATAAATAGTGACTCTAATCTGGTTTCTCACTGCCAAAACCTAAATCATTGTCCTGGCCGTGAAAGTTCACTTATATACACTCTTCTGAAAAAAAAATCGAAGCTCCATGAAGGAAGTAGTTGTTTTTGATGAAATTGAATATGTGTATAGCTCATACACAGATAATAAAATGATTAAAAAATCAAGGTCATAGTACCTGTTCAAGACTCACAGTCACCCATTGAGTGTTCAAACTTGTAGTTGGACGAATCGCCCCTGGCGACGATGCATGCTTGAATTCGTCGAAGCAAGGAGTGATAGAGGTTCCTAATGTCATCCTGCGACACATTCTGCCAGGCATTCATCAGTTGTCACTCCAGATTTGCGATATTTTGTGGTGCTCGAATCTAGCGGCCTACCATGTCCCAGACATGCACGATTCGTGAAAGGTCAAATGACCATTCACCAATCGGTTACCTTGCTGGCCAAAGAAGAGTCTCAACCTCACGGAGACAGTAGAGAGATATGAGAGTAATATGTGGCCTGGCATTATCTTGTTGAAATATGGCCCCAGAATGAAGTGCCATGAAGAGTAGTGCAACCGGCAGCAGGAGGGTATCTACATATCGTTGAGCTGTTAAAGATGTACGGAGGATGACTGAAGATGACCTGCTGTCATAAAAAATAGCGTCCCACACCATCACACCGGTGGTTTTGGCAATATGCCTTACAAAGGCATATTGTCTGGAGAGGACTGGCCCCGTCCTCTCCAGACACGAACATTGTGTTCATCTGCTTCAAGAGTGAAGTGAGATTCATCGCTGAACAGTATACGATGCCAGTCTGATGGCAGCCATGACGATCGGCTGCGACACCACTCCAGATGACTCCGCCGATGTTTTGGGGTCAAAGGCAAACGTCTTAAAGGCCTCTGTGAGCGTAACCCTGCCTCAGACAAGCCCCGTGAGATGGTGGATGGTACCAAGGGAAGTACAGACGTGGCTGTGATGCGTTGAATAGTCGACAATGATACCGTTGGGGCAGTTCGGGCCTGGCGAACTATTATCCTATTTTGCCTCGCATTTGTGTTCCTTGGCCTTTCACAGCCTTCATTTCGTCGGCGTTTCCTTGTAGCAACCATTGCTGCCAACATCTTTGCACAGCAGTGTCTGTACCCTGCAGGTGGCGGAATATTGCTCGGTATGACCACCCAGCTTCACGCAACCCAACAATGCGACTACGTTTGAAGTTGTTTAGTTGTCTGTAAGGTCTTCGAAATCTTCGTAATGGCATCTTTAGTTGCTTCTTTACGGAATTACAATGGCAGCAACAAAAAAAGTAAATTTTCGGCCTCTGTTACTGTTTTTATACTTTGCGAATTGCGCACTAGAAATTCGAGCTATGATCGCAATTCCTGTTCATTTGCCTCGAAACGTTGATCATTTGCATGTTCCATCAACATGTTTTTGCATATTAAATTTCGTCACGATCCCAAAAGTCCTTCTCCGTACTTCGATTTTTTTGCAAAAGAGTGTATTTCTCATGTCTCGTGCCAGAGTTCGCAGGAGTGGAGCGTCGCGGTACCACTCTGAACCCAAACGCTTCTGCATGAACTCTTGAATTCTGCAACAAGCTTTCCAGTAGCGATGGATAACTGAATGCTCAACTCAAAGTCTAACCCTTGCATGATCCTTGCCATGGATGCTGTGTTCTACGATCATGATCTCTGCTAATCTGAATGGTCTAAAATCATAGAGTTTTTTTCACATTAATATTACCGATTCGCTCCTCATGCAAAATACTTTTATAAATTCCGGACAACCCAACATTTTTGAAGCCAAACTTGAGATTTTGCTTTCGTCTCCTTTGAGACGCTGCAATTGTGTAAGAAATTTATGAGAAATCCTAATTTTGCAATGATGCATTTCAAGAAGTTTGAGTGTAAATGTTATTAATTTTAGGAATGAGATGTAACCAAATTAAATAGATGATATCAAGTTAACCAGGCAAATCGACAGCCTTGTATTCGGCGTAGATTTTGCAAAATTGCAATCGATTTCGAGCGCTCAGGAGCGAAAAATTCTCCAAAAACGAGAAAACGAATGTCGATGATATTTATACCCTACAGGCGACAAGTGGAAGAGCCGATAGTGCCGTCTGTCGGCAGAAATAGTAACGAAAAATGAAGTGTTAAGTTAGTAGAATTTTGAAGGCATTAGGGAAGACTGGATTGGAACTGAAGTCACTGACTAAACAGGATAAATTTTTGTGAATTCGAAAAGCTTCAAGAAAGTCCAATTCCCTAATAGGACCAGCATTCTGGATAATTTTAGCAGAACCCAAATCAAAACTCTGATTGAATTTTCAACTAAGATTAGCTATTGAAGATTTGTTAATTTCGCCTTTTTGGACGGCGTGCGGAAAAAAGGAAAACAGAAAGAAAGCCTCCGGAAAATAAGGAACGGAAAAAATGTCACCCGGAAAATATGGAACTGAAAAAAGGAACTCTTAAAATCTCGCCAAATAATGTCGCCAATCGGAGTTGGGGAAACCTGCCAAATTCTAATTTAACAGGCAGCGTTATAGCGGGCTGTCTTGAAGGAGGTTTTAAGGGTAAGACGGTGAGCTAGCTGCAGCCGAGCAAGGTCATTTCGATAGCAGGTTTTAATATTCTTATCGCAAACTGTGACTAAATTTCATCTACTACGGTTTGTTATAATACTGCTTTTAACGCTCAGTTATGCGACAATGTTTCACCCCTGAACCACAGCATAAGGCTATAATTACATGGGGTACGAGGAGAAAAATCACTAATGACCATGACCCGCTGGTCAACCCTCTATTTTTACCATCGGACAGGCCAGCAGCTCGCTCATCTTCTTTCAATCATCGTCAGAAGATTTCCCTATGCCGCAGGTATGGTTGTTATGATAAAACTTTTATCTCTCATCTTGGCTATATTTCTAAACATCCCTTATTTTTCCCATTGCAAAAGAATGGTGACTTATTTTCCGTTTCCTAATTTTCCGGTGCCTATCTTTCCGTTCCTTATTTTCCGGGTGGCATTTTCCCCTACAACCTTTTGGACGTACGATTCATGTTCTTTTATGCGAAGATATAGGCTTTCTCTTGCGTCTTGATATCAAGTTATTGTAGATTAAAATACCACTTTATGTAAGTATATTATCGTACGTATGGTATCTTTTCAATATATGTTTTCCTCTCACAGGAAAGATAGGTAAAGACAATATCCATGATTCAAAGAAAGAGCAAACCGATTTAACTTTTTTAATGCTTCCAATAACGGTATTGCAAAGAAGTAACTTTCCAATTTAAGTCATCTGGCCATTGAAATAGACCATTCTTGATTGAATAAAGGAAATATATTCCACAAAATATAGTTTTATAGCAGAAATCAACATATTTTAAGGGTCTTATGGAAAAGTTAGCTTGAGAAAAAGAATCCAATTCTCCCAATATCCATTCTGGAATTGTTACGTAAGGATCTATTCAGTATCCTTCGTAAAGAAATCGAAGCTAAGATTTTTAGATCTCGAATGCTACGTCATTCTTAAGGCTAAGTTGTTATAAAAGGTAAAATCGAATTCCTGTCTGCATTTCCAGATGCATTTCTAGGGATAAATTCAAGACTTCGTTTTTTTCTTTATAAGAGAAATATAAGAGAAGGAGGTCGGCCATAATAGCTACGCCGCTTCACGCAGAAAATGCTTGCATCTGGGAGAACTCAATCCTTTATGATCTTTTTCCCCCTCGGGCAGTAAGTCTACAGAATTCAGACAAGCTATTCGTAGAGAGTAAATGTAAGTGTTCAACTTTAATGATGTCGAAACGGTGCTTCTTTATATTATTTGTGAAAATACGTCTACATGTGAGTTGTACACTAAAGGAGGAACTTTTATAAAAATCTATTATATTCATCTTTTTAAGCTTTTTCAGACGTGAAACTTGCTCTCCCCGCCGTCCTTTCCTTAGATCGAAATTTTAGATGTCATCCAATGCAACCATAACAAGCGAGCAGTAGCAACATTTTTCGAAATAAAGCATTTTGATCTCCAACGCGTGAAACTGTTGCCACTCGGAAAAATGAATGCGAATTACCCCTTTCAGAGTTTTTAATTAATGTATCGGTTGACTAAAGTCATACGAACATGGGAATAGACGAAATGGCTTCCCAGGAAATTTTTTAAAATCGGGAATAATGTATTAAGTGTTTGGGAATGCTATTTTTATTTCGTCGTAAAACTTCGGAATTTTTATTAACAAACTCTAGAATTTGAAAGCGAGCAGTGGCAACAACTTTCGATATAAAGCAGATTTTTATCTCCAGCTTACGACACTGTTGTTGCAACTCGGAAAAATGAGGGCGAAAAAATTTGTTTTTCCGAGTATTTAGTTAATATCTCTGATTTTAACTACTTTTTTTGGGGGGGGAGTGGACGTCGAACTTTTTCAGGACTCAGAAAAGAATTGTAGAAAGTTTGTAACTGTAGCTATAGTAGTGGCTGAGTTATTAGCGAACAAACAGACAGACTTTCAGTGTGCTCAGTAAAGCGGGCGGATACCAGCTAGTTCTCTTATATTGCTGATTTTTCCATTATTGCATATACTTTTCAACTAAAATTAGCTCTCAGGAAAGATGGCTGTGAAAATATTCGTATAATTTTGGGAATAAAAGTGTGTGATACGTGTAACGTGTATTTTCGTAACCGTGCAGCATGGCTCAACCAAATTTTTCCTGCCTGTTATATTTATAAATAATCTATTTGGCTTGTCAGAAAAGAATTCACGACACTGTTAAAGAGAATAAAACTGTTTCGATTGCAAGAAACATGAAAATGTTCATTTTAAGTAACCTGGTCAGTTTCCGAATAAAACGCATTTCATAATTAGAATACTTTGTGCATGGAAACAGCGCATTTCCATTAACGTGCTGCTGGGTGCGTACGGGTTCGTAATGGATTGAATACACATAGAACGGATGATAGCTTAATAAAATTTATTTTACCAAGACAAAACCTTCACAGTTCTGGAACTTTCCATAAAAATATTCTTGCAGCTCTTAGGAACCCTATATTCCCTGGACCCCATATTCTTGCCCTATATCACAGAGCACAATTAGTAGTTACCACTTCAAACTATTAGGAACGATAAACAGAGTGCAGTGCAGAGCGCGAGAAGGTAAAGGTCTCACGCGGGTCTTTCAATACATCGTACTCAACACTGAACTAAACAACTTCGGTCTTATACAATTTTCCTCCTGCCGCCGAGAAATCTCTAGAAAATTCCGCTCCTTGAAATTACTGGAAGGTATATGAGGGCTGGGTACGGTACTATATAGAATGAAATCCAGTTATTCAATTACAATACAATTACAGTTATACAGCGACTGCTCAAAATATCGCCAAATGATCGTGAAGTTTGATTACTGAAAGTTAAGTTTGGTTACGTGAAGTTTATTGCCAAATTTGGTGACAAAAATTAGTCACCAAAACCGTTGCCTTCTCGGCAATGTCTGGCCAGTTTACCGAGATAACTACTTACTTAATCATCTGCCTCTGTATTTTTATTTTTTCTATGGAGGATGTACTCGAGCTCTTCATGTTGCGTTATACAAAAGATATTACAGTTTTACTAAAATTATTTACGTATGTTTCAAAGACGTAACAATATTAAAATAAAAATATTTTTCTCGGAAATATTAAATATTAAAAATGCGGTCCATTTCAGACACGCTTTAGAGTAGAGGTACACACAAAAACATTTGCTGGCTCATAGAAAAACACTGAAATCGCATTATACATTTACTCTTAATTATAAAAGGGCATAATTTATTATAAAATAATACATATGTTTTTTAGTAAGTAAAATGTATCGAAACTTAATGCCCATTAAGCAAAATCAGTGAATCGATGATTCAGTTCCCTTTGAAAATGAGTTTAAATAGGTTCATTTCAATCAGACTACTTAAATAAGAAATAATGCAATATAAAATTTCAGGTTTGTGTGTTGAATATGTGTTTATGAAAATGTACAGAGAGTCCAAGAAAAAAATAAAACAGCTCTAGTATATCTGCCACTTCATTCGACCGATCGCCGAAATTCAGTATACGTTTCACAAGTCTTGAAACTACAATTTAGAATGCATATTTAATTTACAAAAAAATTTCTTCTAACATACGCATTTTGGCATAAAATCGTACTTTTTTACTGTACTTGTACTGTCTGTTTTACTGCATTGCATGAAGTAAAAGAAGTACTGCATTGCATGAAGTAAAAGAAGTACTGTAATCGCAAGAGATTTCGGGTATCATATTTCAAAGAATACATTTTGATCTCTCGAGTCCATTTGAATGATTTTTCTGCGTGACATCTAACGTTCGGACAAAATGAAAGACTCTTTTCACCAAAACGTAATGTTAAATGGATTGAGAAGAGACTTTCTCCGTAACGTCTGTAAATACGTATGTATATACGTATTTCGCATACCTCAAAAACGAACAGTTATAGAAAGTTGAAATTTTGTATTTCCGACTGTTATAACATCTAATTGTGCCTTTCCCATTTTCGTTCCAGTCGGACGTACACTGCAAAAAAAAATTTAAAAAAAATGGCAAAGTTCTGTATCTCCCGTTCTAATGGGCCGATTGAGAAAATTCAACTTGCGTTTTTCATGTCTCGAAAGCGTGACTGAGGATATATAATAGAATTATATATAGCAGTGTTCTAATATAGGTATTTTGACACAAAATCGGACTTTTTCTGAAATGACATGCCGATGTTTTCCCATATTTCGATTCTACGCCTAAAATGATGCCAAACTTGCCGAGTTTCGTAAAAATCGCACGCGCAGTTTTTAAAAAATTAGCTGTCAAAAGTTTAGCTCCTCGATGTTAATTGAATTTGATATATATTTATTAATATATATCTGTTTTTATTAAACTTACTTGGTTCCTTCTTCCAGAATTCGAAATTTGGGCCTAATCCAAATATAACCTGAACATTTTCTATGATTTATTTTTAAATAATTGTTATAAATTTTTCGAAACAATTTTGAATTATAACTTGTAAAATTTTTAGCATCATCTTAAAGTAGATGTACTTCTAGGCACACTTGCAAGAAATTAGAGTTTTTTATTCAAAAATTTCTAATATATACGTGAATTTATACATTGGCGTGTTTTGAAATTTTGCATATTCGTTACAAGCGATAATAACGCCAAATGTGGTACGCGCACTTTGTTAAAATTATTTGAAAATAATGAACGTGATCTTTTTTTCCTCTCGTCTACAAAAAACAAAGGAAAAGGAAAATAGGTTGCTAGAAATTAAGAAGTTCGTCAAGTGAATTATTCTTGGCGCAAACCGGGAAAAATACGCCAAAATAAATTTCTCCATAAATTTCTCACCAAATTTCACAAAATTTAGCATTTATGCATAATGAGCCGTAGAATCGAAATATGGAAAAATTTGGCATGTCATTTCAGAAAATGTCCTCTCCTGTATCAAAATACCTATATGAGAACAATGCTATATACAAATCTAATATTTGTTGTGCTTTCGAGACAGGAAAAAGGCAATTTGAATTTCGTCAATTGGCCTGTTAGAACAGGATATGTAGATTTTTTTATGCTCAATCTACCAATGTGTGGATATACACACATGTCCATAAATTAAGGATAATTCTGACTCACGCGGAAATCGAACTCTAAAATAAAAATATCACCTGTAAAATCACTACACACATCTTCAAGAATCATATGCAAATGTCAGGAAGTAACCAGAGGACACCGATAGTACGTCACAATGACGAGAGCGTAATATAAGGAATACAGGTGAAGTAAAATTGTTCGCAGTCGCTTTATAAGCATTTCAGTGCAATAACCGAATAGTTATGAGAAAAGGACGCATTTGGATGATAAGTAAAACGTGGAAGAATTATCGGCCGTCTGGAATGTGGGCGTACCCAACTGGAAGTATCAGACGAACTTGGAATTGCCCAGAGTGTCATCTCCGGGCTTTGGCAACGATTCCAAGATGATGGTAATGCGAGTAGACGTTACAGCACAGGTCGCCCCAGCGTTACAACGGCGAATGAGAACCGGTATTTGGCACTTACTGCCAAAAGAAACTGGCGGAGCACAACCTCAGACCTGTCTCGTGAGCTCTCTTCAGCCACTGGTACGACAATTTCAAGGCAGACCGTGTACAGACGCTTAGGGCAGATCGGTCTATATGCTCGTAGACCTGTCATGCATTCCACTTACTGCAACTCACTGTCGCCTGCGGTTAGCCTGGAGTAGAGAGCGTGCATTGTGGACACCGGAACAGTGGGCTTGTGTGATGTTTTCCGAAGAGTCCAGGTTTAGCTTGCAGTCTGATTCTCGCCGGACTTTCATATGGAGAGCTCCAGGTACCCGTTACCACGAAGAATACATCGTTGAACGACACCTTTATGGTGGTGCAGGTGTGCTCGTTTGGAGTGGAATTATTCTGGGTTCCAGAACTGACCTGCACGTTCAAATTGTAACCATGACAAGCCAAATCTATCGGGACGTCATTCTTTAACAACATGTACGGTTGTTTTGGGGGCGCCATGGGCGCACAATTTGTGCTTATGGACGACAACGCCCGTCCTCACCGTGCAAACATCGTAAGCGAATGCCTTCAATCGGAGGATATAAACCGTATGGACTGGGCAGCATTATCACCGGACTTGAATCCAGTAGAGCACGTGTGGGACATGCTTGGCCGACGAGTTGCAGCCCGTCAACCTCCTCCTACATGTCTACCGGAACTTCGGAGAGCATTGCTTTTTGAGTGGTGTAATATCCCCCAAGATCAGATCGATCATTTCATATTCAGCATGCCTAGGCGTTGTACGGACTGTATTGCATCGTTTGGGAGACATACAATGTATTAACAATCATACCAACCATGTAATATTGTTTTTTTGTAAATAGGTTTTTTTTTTTGTAATTTGCTCCAGGGAGAAAAAATTGCTAATTTCTTTAATAATATCAAACATATCGCATCTTCTTTTGCTCTTTACCTTTTGTTTAATAAATGAGCTTTACAAATATGTCAAATTTGGTTTGCTTTTAACTCTTCCTTTGTCTGATTTTGCATTGTCTTTAATTTATGGACATGAGTGTATATGTGTAATGCATGCTTTCTCACCCTCTCACTCGA
The DNA here is from genome assembly GCA_000611955.2 of Stegodyphus mimosarum. Taxonomy (NCBI): domain Eukaryota; kingdom Metazoa; phylum Arthropoda; class Arachnida; order Araneae; family Eresidae; genus Stegodyphus; species Stegodyphus mimosarum. The sequence continues at coordinate 787,915 of KK119841.1, forward strand.
CTTGAGCTCAGTATTTTACTTCCTATATATATTGGTAAATTTTGCATTTTTTGCTTTAAAAGGGGTTGAGTTATGTTATTCTTAACTTCCGGTTGTGGATTTTATGCCTTTAGTTAATCTGCATTGAGTAGTTGTAGAATTGTCAACAATTTGAAAGTTCAAGTTACATTAGAAGAAGGCTGAGCTTTGTTTGTCAACTTGAGCAACTTCAAAGTCTTTTTTCCAGTGGGATACAAAGTTAAATTTCCATTCTCTACACCTGGTGTTCCTGCTCAATTGCTTGTTTTTACGTGGCAGCTCTAATTTTAATTGTAAAAATTGTTTTTTAAACTCTTTTCAACCTTTATTTGGCATTTCAGATTTCTCTCTATTTTAATACTTTTAACGAATATGTTTTTAGTTTTTAATATTTTTTCTTGCCCGAAGTGAGAACTGCACTGATTGAATAAAAAATATATCTCTAATGAAATTACAAAAAATACTTTTAAATGAAGAGCGGCCATATAAGGATGCCATATGGTGTTCAAATTAAGTTTTATTTAAACGGCACGCGGAAGGTTTTCCATATTTAAATTTTAAGTCTTGTGTTATCAATACAGAGTTCTAAGTTTTGCATACACTGAATGGACACTTTTTTTAAAAAATTAAAACTGAAAGGTTTAAAAGGTTTGTGCACCTCCCAGGTTTCCGTCACATTCGGCAACACCAGAAGTACATAAACATATATACCCACTCTCTTTAGCCGTCTCGGGAAGCTCAGTGTTTTTATTCTTATATGTTGGTAAATTTTGCATTTATTGCTTTAACCCGGCAAAAGGCGCATCAAAAATGTTATTAAAGTGGGCTCATGGGGTGTCACATACCCTAATGTTTAAAATACGGTAAAAACAGTTTTATTTAGCTTTAAAGCTCATTTTCTTTTATAATACGTGGATAAGACTTTGGTTACAAAAAAGTAATTTCCAAAATAAGCTTATAGAGAGTTAAAATTAAGATAAATGAAAATAGTAACAATATAAGCATCATACCTCTAAGTTTTATTATATCTCTAATACACAATGCAAGCTATTTTATTTTACACTTTGAACAAAATTCATTCATGTGTTCTTAGCATAGAAGATTTTCACGTTTTAAATATCGCATTGGAGGTCTTCTGTCCTTGACTCGAGGGCATTCATCCCATCTTTTAGACTTAGTTGCTTCGAATTGGAGAGTTTTTTTTTAGCCCCAAAACGGCGGCAGCCCCATTGGGCTGTTAGTTTCGAAATGCGATTTGGCGGCATATCACTTTAAATGTCTAAAACTTTTCAAATTGTTGCCGTGAAATATTATCGCCTTGCATTACATTTAAAGAAATTAAATAACGAAGAATGTGCATGATTGTATATATATTTCTCGCAGTGTGAAAAAATTTCATTACCTAAGGCCATCAAATTTTAAATAACGTAATCCTCCACCCGAACATGTGTATCTGGAAGCCCAAAAAACGATTAGAAAGCGAGTAGTATCAAAACTGTATGGTCTAAAACATTTCTATCTGTGGCGCACGCATCTGTCTATCGGAAATTCTAATAATATGTTGATCAAGAATTTCAGAGCGAGCGATGGCGACGTTGTACGGAAAAAACATACTGTGTATCGGAAATTCTAAAGATATGCTCATTTTAAAATTATTTTGCGATACTGCTGAATTAAATTTTATGTGGCGTAAGCGTCAAGAACGTAATATTTAATGAATTAAGTAAATACACAAAACGTTAATAATTAAAATACAAAAACAATTTGTAAAGCCATCTAGGTAAGAAAGCTGAACGTTGATATGAAAAGCTGAGAAAAGACTGAAAATAAGCAGAAAAATATAGGTCAACACTTAACACTTCTTTGGCATTCTAAACACATTCTACTTTTAATTTTTTTATAATTTTGCTGTTGAATTGTGCACGACGTAAGTGCGAAGAAAATAGTGTTAATAATAAAGCTAAAAAGACAAAAGAAATGCGTTAGTAGGAATGAGGGTAATAGCAGACCTTGTTGACTGCAAACTTTGCAGAAAAACCTTAACAAAACCTTTTGGGTGACCATTGAAATGAGTCTCCTTTCGCGCTGTGTTTACTTATATACTTATTTATTTTTAGAATTTTTCAGTGTTAGGAAAGTGAAGAAATCTTCAGTATCCTCACCGAAATTTGAACTTTGGATTTTCTAATGACTCTTCGAACAAACTTCGAGTTACGCCAATGAGCCAAGCGAAAAATAATGAAGAACATACTTTATAATTTTAATGATTGTAATTTATGCTAAAGGGATGTGATTTGTAAAATGTATGAGAAGTACTGTTGTTTAGGAAATTAAAGAACTGTGTCTTCTCGAACAAAATTTCACAGATGATATTGGAATCAACTAAATCTGTGGATAAATTCTGCTTCGTAATTGTTCTAGTATTGAAATTGTTACTAAGTACATCACGGTATATACGTACAGTTAAATAAAACATTATTCACAAAACTCAACTAATGTATTACATCCATTTTACGTTCTTCCAAAGCCGTAGAAATAGCATACAAACAGAAAGAAATACCTATGTTTTAAATAAAGCACAATGCTTTCAAAACACTGAGCGAAAAGGTAAAAGGACAGCACGAATATCCTCTTAAAGTATGTGCTCCTGCATCGAAAGAAACAAGGATTTTTAGATCTACTTTGTCACACTTGCAAAACATTTCAATGTTTGACACCAAATGGAGAATAAACTCAAGGGAATTGGACAGTAGTACTACCTATTTCGTCAGCCTCCAATCGAGAAATGTCTTTTGTCTTTGAATAGGATTTGAAGAAAAGTTCATTAGATGCCGGCCATGTTCTCGGTCGCTGCAGTGGTTAGGTATCTCTTTTCATTAGTTAAGTCAACAACAAAGAACATTTTTTTCCTACTCAACCAAGTAAAGGATCGGTTTCTGGTGGGATATGCTTTCATTTCTAACGAAAAGAAAGATATCCGAAAAGTGAGATATTCTTGGCAAAATGTGCACACTGAAATGTATTTCTGTTCTGTTCTAAAATTTATACATATAAATAGGATCACATAATTAAAACATATCCACACCGTATTGCCTGGCGTATTAAACTCCTTTTCTAAACTATATAAGGTATATCTCCCGCATTCTGAGCATGCCTTCGTGGTGTAATGGTCAGCACACTGAGCCGGTATTTCAGAGGTCCGCGGTTCGATCCCCGGCGAAGGCAGTGCATATTTTTCATCGTTCCTGCTTCCAAATACCTAATGTCTCTACAGTGGCGCCCGAACTAAAAGGGTTGTGGATGATGACACTCCACACCCAGGATTTGGCGACTACACTGGCGCCCGAACTAAAAGGGTTGTGGATGATGACTCTCCATACCCAGGATTTGGCGACTAGGTCCCCTAAAACCCTAGTCGCCCTTTAAAAAGAGGAGTATATAAGGTATATCTCCCACATTCTTAGCGTTCCTTCGTGGTGTAATGGTCAGCACACTGAGCCGATATTTCAGAGGTCCGTGGTTCGATTCCCGGCGAAGGAATTGCATATTTTTCATGTCTCCTGCTACTAAATAACCTAATGTCTCTACAACTAATTTTATCTTTCGAAAACCGAGAGAGGAAATTATGGAAGTAAATTAGTTTCTCAAGAACGCTGTTATAGTAAGTATGTAAGTAAGGTTACAGTACATAACAAACGAAAAGTAATCATAGATAAAACTATCAGCACTTGTGTTTCTTTTAATTGATTTCAGAAACATAACTATAGTCCTGAGTAGGAACAGGGAACTTAATGTTCATGTGTGTGTAGAAGATACAACAAAGATAAGGAGGGTTCAAAACCCTTTGTTTGCTTATCGATTTTACATACGTTCCCGAACTTCGGCATACAAAGACCAACCACTTGTGGTCTAAACGTAACAGAATATAAGACTACTAACTAACTAAAATTTAAATAAGAGTTACTTTTAATATTTACACAGATGACTAGCACTAAGACTGGCCTTTTAAATTAATACGTTTGAGTACGCAAACTGCAGAAAACTACAATACGTCTTTAACTTTCAAGAAGGTTTGTCAGGGCTGAATGTTCTGTGCATACTTTTGGCGAACATATTCGTAACCTTATCAAAGTCCTGATCTCGAACAGGGAACTGAATGCAGCTATGTTCTGCGGTAGAATAACTGTGGTTAAATGGTAGAATAACTGCACGCAAGGAGGGTTTTAAAATTACCCTTTTATTAAACGACTATTTACAGCCACTTCCCAACTCGGAAGGGATAACAGAAAATAATGACCGCACTTGGGTCTAAACTGAACAATCAAATAATTTAAAATAAAATGAGTAGAAATTAAGTAGTCGTTGCTCACAGAGCTATAAACACGAGGTTGGCCTATATGCTAAACTATTAATGGTGCGTAGCAAGATTTAGCTAATACTAACGCCACTTAGATTTCTTCAATAAGTAATAGCGTAACAGCGCTAAGGCTTAGAACTTAAATACTAGCTAGTCAAGCGATTTGAGACCAAAAGCTCTCTAACCCGAGAAGTTCCTTGCTAACCTTTTAAATACAAAACTTGGCTCCACTTCAAATTGGCATAAAGGTGAAATGCGCGCTCATTCTAACGCGAAGTTGAAATAAGAGCTTACAGGAAAGAGAAAATTAACATAAAACTTTGTTAGTTTAAACTAAAACCTTACAGGTTAACCTCTGACCGTAAAGGTGAAGTAAGTGATGGCGAGCTCGCGTGGAGACTCGTAGCAAGAGGTCTTTCTCTCCTTCTTCCTTCTCTCTTGGCAAAAAGCCACAACTTAAATTCTTAAGCGTTAGCAAGTACAATTTGTATAAACATATTCAAGCGTTAATTCTGCCCGGAAGTGGAAAATGAGAGATGATAGTAAAGTTTTAAAATAAAATAAACGTTAGTGAACTTGAAATCCTTACAAAACTACTCGTAATTATCACAATGCCATTTCCTTCAAATAAACCTGCTTTCCAGTAAGAATCCGTAATAGCATTAACATTACAATATCTGATGGAAATCAAACCTATACCTGACTGTAACTGTAACCGGATACATCGCGCACAGCCCTGTTACCTTGTAAAGCCTCAGGGGCACCTCACATGAAGAATGAGTCTTGACCGCATTTTCCAAATGCGCATCGGAGAAACAGAGAAGAAGAGGGAATAAAAAACCCGGATAACGAAATGATGAGCTGGAACGTAAATAATACAAGTAATGTGAAATCGTGTGTTTGTAAAGTTTCTTCAGTGTGAAAAAATTTTCCTGGTAGCTTATTGAAGAATCCGAGAGAAATACATTTCAAGTAATAAATGCGAGGGAAAATAAAATACATGAAATGCTTACACAAAGATGCAGATAAAAATTCAGTACACTGAGTAAAAATAATGAAAGAAATTAAAATTGCCAATAAATTAGGCCGCTGAAAGAGATAAAAAAATATCTACAATATAGGAAAGAAGGCATACCAGTGGCCGAGCAGTCCCTGAATACTGGTAGTTTGGTACGAGTTTCCAGTCCCGCGAATGGATTGTCTGCATGGGCATTTTCTTGGTTTTCCCCATATGTAAAGTATTAATAAGAGCCAATTTCCCTTAGAAAGACCTCGGAGCACGTAAATAATGATAATATAGGAAAGGAAAAATTATTTGAATGTTTTTTTTTTTAAATTTTCAGGACGTAACCCTAAAAGGCGAGGAGATGAAGTACACTAGGAAATAGTGTTAGATGTTGCATGTAGATGAAATTTATGATATTTATTAATAAATTTTTATTTTTAGTAAATTTATGTTATTTAACTTACAACCAATTTTCCTTTTTGCTCCTGCTTATGAACCAGATTCAACAACATAGAAATATATCCTTATCTCTGCACACAAAGAAATTTTAAAATTTTGTTAATTCCTACACATAACGTTAATCAGAAGTAAATTCCAAATTTTTAATGTTTGTTTCTTTCTTGCTTTTCAGTAAAAATTTATTAATTAATAAAAAATATAAAATTTCGAGGTTAAAATATAATTTATTTCTTCTGTTGCTTACAAATAACTGCATAAAAATTTCACTTAATTTTTTTTTTCAGTCATGTCTGGAATTCTATCATTACGCGATGATTTGTACTTACACAATATACAGAGGCTGTTCGCACATTTTTTGACGATTTTGGTAAGCAGTGATAAAACATCGTTTGCTGCAAAAGAAGTAATTGGAATTGTACTATGTTCTTAAAAGTCAAAATTATCGTCTGCGGCTTGAAAGTTTTGTTTTTATTCAAAAGGGAGAATTTAACAAAGCAGTGGTTCGAAGGCTACATTTACGCTCTTTCCTAAGAGAAATACGCATAGTCCGTTATCCAAAAACGATGTGAGAGTCATGGTTTTGTGATATCTAAAGCGTCGATAGGTAATATCATCGACAAGAAAGGAAACAAACGTCAAATTGGAGCCTCGAGTGGGACAAAAATTTCAAACATGTATCCGAGGAAAAAACGGACATCTTCGACTATTGCAAAGGTACGTTGTTTAATGTTAAAAGAAAATCCCCGTAGTCAAAGGACAGTTGCAAAATCATTAAAATGCTCGGCGTCACTGTAAACAATATGATAAACGTTGATTTAAATCTTAAGAAAGCGAAAAAACGTAATGCGCATCGTCTTCTTCCAAAGCGTATCGCTCAACGCGGGACACGCTGCAGAATTCTATACGAGAAACACTTATCAAAAGAAAAATGGAAACAATTGTCGCAATAGATGAAGCATGGATGTATTTAAATGATTGTAAACAAAAAAGAGTCATTTATTATCATAAAAGGGGAGAAAAAAATTAAGTACACGGTTCAAAGAATCGACAGAGAGTTTTTCTAAGGGATTCATGATCGTTGCTGGTTTTTCTTATAATGGCAAGTTAAAAATAAAGAGAGTGCAAAAAAATGTCAAGATTAACTCCAAATACTATCGGGAACGTATTTGATCGCCAATTTTTCTGAATGAAATACCATCGCTTTACCCACTGTGCCATCCATCTGTGAGACTCCATCGGGACAAAGCTAGCAGTCGCACATTAAAATCCACTGTAAATTTCCTAAACGAAATGGAACAAAAAACTGGTATCGAGGCCATACCCTTCACGGATATCCCTACTGAATCTCTCGATGTGTCACCTAGGGATTTTTGTGCTTTCGGACTTTTAAAAACTGCATTATCCAAACGTTGTCCCCAAACCCTAACGGGACTCTGGAAAGGTGTTCTGGAGGAATGGAATAAAATACCTCTTCTGACACTTCAAAAGGCATTATTATCCTAGAAATTCCGATGTCGAAAGATAGTTCAGAATAAGGGATGCCAAGTAGAACATTTAAGACACAAGAATTTTATGTAATTTTGTTTTGTGTATACAATATACATCGTCTAAAAAATGTGCGAACAGCCTCTGTATTTGAATTTCGCTGCGATTCGTCCATTTAATTTTAGGACAAAATTTCATATAATAGTGTTTTGAAACCGTAAAATCGTAGAGTGTAAAATGACTTCCTTGTAGGGCTTATTTAATAAATTATGCACTTTTTTTTATGCAGTCCCTTTAAACTTATTTTCACGACTTTCACTAGAGATATATTTCTCATTCAATCAGTTTAATTTTCACTTCGCAGCAGAGCAAAAATGCATAAAAAACTAAAAATATTTTAATTAACAATTATACAATAGAGAAAACCTAAAATACCAAATATAATTAAAAACACTTAAAAAATTGCAATTAGAGTTTCTATGGGAAAAAAGAAGCAACCCGGACAACGGGCAGAAAGTCATAATATTCGGTGCACGTAATTTAAAGTTAACCTTTGGTTTCACTGATCAAGAAGACACTTAACATGGTGTATCAACTGATATAATTAATTATACTAAGAACTTCATATGTAAATAAACGGCAGCCTCGTTAGGCCTAGCAAACTTTAGACTTTTAAATTGTTGATAATTCTACAACTGTTGCATGCAGATTAATGAAAGGCATAAAAACCTTAACCGGAGCATAACAGCAGCATAATTCAATAATTTTTAAAGCAAAAAATGCACAATTTAGTAACACATAAGAATACATAACCAGAGCTCACCGAGCCGGGTAACAGAGTGGGTATACATATGTTGAGCCGGGTAACAGAGTGGGTATACATATGTTGAGCCGTGTAACAGAGTGGGTATACATATGTTGAGCCGGGTAACAGAGTGGGTATACATATGTTACCGCTAAAGTGAGGAAATCAGTTATTCTGCAAATTAACTCATGTGATCCTCTAAAGTGAGGGAAAATCGTTTCATTTCTCAGATTACCTTCATAATCTGCACATCACCTGCCAGGCGCTCATTAAAGTGAAAATAAGATCTTTGCTGGAACAACAGCAACCTATCTGTATCCTTAAAACGGTTTTAAACTATTGACCGGGCAGGGATCAGAAAATGCTAATGCAGATCTAAATGTACCCCAGTTAGGTCTACGTGTTACAAAATCCAGTTTCTATGCAAAGTGCCACCAGTCTTTAGATTGCACTAAGGAGACATAATTTTATCTATGTTTTGGAACTTCCTCTCCTTAATTGTAATAATACTTTAAACCGTTTTCTCTTTGTAGTATAGTTTTTTAATTGATTGATGATTGAGTCTATCAACTAATTTTCTGATTGTTTGATTGTGTTAATTGCATTTTGTAGATATCGAAAAATAAATAAATAACATTATATTAATTTAAACGTACAGGAACTTTGCTCTTGTTCAACACAGATACTCTCAGTTTAACAAGCGCCTTTCAGGCAATGCAAAGATTAGCGAGTGTCAAGTAGGTAATGTGAAAAGTGAAGAGAGAGGAAAGGAAATGAGAGAAGCATATCTTTGAACTTAACGAAACGGAAACCGCTATGTACATTACCTATGCGGTAAAATGCGTAATGATGGATGCGTAATGATTTGCACTTTGATGGAGCATATCAGTTAAATGCAGATTAGCTAGGTAATGTGAACATTAATAACGTTCGCACATTAGCGGTAACATATATCTATATATAAAGCAATAATTCACTATAAATTATAAAAAGAAAACTCTCCATATTACATCTCCAAGCAACGGAACTTGAATTTAAAAACATCATTGAAAGGATATTTTTTAGAATGTAAAAAAAATTATGCAATTTTCAGTCCTCCTCGCTTTGAACACAGTAAAGGAAAAACTAAATCGCAAAAATGCCAAAATTAAAAGTAAACTTTTTAAGTATTGATAAACCAGTTATTGTTATTGATAGCAGATTAATCGAATTATCAAGGGGACAAACCAATCTACCATCCATTAACAGTAACTAAAATAAGAGAGAGTGTTTCATCTTACTTCCAAGTAAGCGTCAAATTATTTGCTAGATTCAAATCACTAATTGATACTCAATCAAAATAAAGATATAAGCCACAAAACCAAAAGAATCCTGTTAAAAAGCAAATAATCTTTAAGGTTAAAATTTTTTCACTAAGAACACAATTAATCTTAACGAGATGCTTACTTTTGAAGACATATCCCCTACACCCTCTTTTCATTTGAAAAACAAAAGTCAAAACAAAAGTAGATTGAAGAACAAATTTTAAAAAATCATAAGAAAATAATAAGAAATATTCCATAAAATTAAGTTAAAAACTGTAGTAAAATGAAATTTAAAAATCAAACTAATAAGCAAAAATTAACCAACTTGCCTTCGAAATTTTAAAACCAAATGACTGGAATACAAGTACGTATTAAGAGGTGGAAGCAAAAGGTTGTCGTAATAAGTAGTTTTCTATTGAAGAAACTTTAGCCTAAATTGGCGACAAAACTACAAAGTTTCTTGGAGACATAATACACAGAGAGCAGGCTGTTATTAAAATAGCGTAATAATATAGTAATTGGTTACACCAAACATATATATATATATATGTTATTAAAATAGCGTAATAATATAATATATATGTATGTTTGGTGTAACCAATTGCAATAAAAAAGGAGGTGCAGAGCTAGCTGTTAAAGCAGTACATATACAAAATTTCAACACACTCTACGGCAAATCGTTTTTCAGTTACGCAAGATACGTACGCACAGACATAACGAAAATATCCCATCTGAATACATTTTTAATCTATTTTACAATCTGTTTGGGAAAAAAATTGTGTTTTACTCCATCCGCATGTACAGATGTCATGAAAAATAATTCCCTCAGATGGATAGTTTCATTGAAATGTGATATCCGAAATTTTTCACGATTACAATGCTTCCTTTACTTAATATAAGGAAGCAAAAACAACGATTAAACGCATTTTTCGATTGAAAAATCCTCATTTCAGTCATTGGAGGTGCTTTTTGTCTATAATAAGCGCATGTTTGGGAAATTCTAATCGTTTAAATATGTTGTTCAATCTATCTTTCATATTAACGTTTCGGAAGTTTACTTGGTGCTTCATCCAATGTGTAAGAATTTTAAGTGACCATCAGAGCACTTATTAGTATCTATGATAGATTGCAGAAAAGCTTCACACTAATTAAACGTGACATTTTAAGGTATTTTTCCCGGCCTTCATAGCATGCCTTCGTGGTGTAGTGGTCAGCACACTCGGCGCGTATTCGAGAGATCCGTGGTTCGATTCTCGGGGAGGGCATCGCTCATTTTTCATCGCTCGTCCTTCGAAATAACCTAATATCTCTACAGTTGTGCCCGATCTAAAAAAGGTGGTGGATGACGATTCTCCACAAAGAGAATTTGGCGATTGGATCCCCTAGTCGCCCTTTGAAAGGGGGAGTATTTTAGGTATTTATCTCGCCTTCTTAGCATGCTTCGTGGTGTAGCGTTCAGCACGCTCGGCGCGTATTCCAGAGGTCCGTAGTTCGAGTTCCCGCGAGGGCGTTGCTCATTTTTCATATCTCCTGCTTTAAAAAAATGTCTCTGCAACTTATCTTCCTTTCCGATATTTTATTAAGGAAATTAACGTACCTTTTATGTCTTCAGATAATTCTTTATCCTTCAAATGACTCTCTGTTATAGAAGTGATGAAATTATTATAATCGCAAGCTTAATTTGCACGATTATATGCTGAAATGAATTTTTGTCCAATGCTTTGTCAAAGAATCAAAAAATGCAAATTTTGTACAAATGAAAATTTATAATTAATATTGGAAAGTGTAAAATTTTGTATTTTAAATAAAATTCGATTCCAGTTTCCATTTAGATTTTTCTTATTTGGTATTTAAACGATTTTTTAACCACAAATCTTCGTTTAATGAATGAACTAAATATATCACAATTTTTACTGTTTGCACAGTCAATTAGAGAGGATAAAAATCTTTCAATGAAATTATAGGAAAACAGAAACTTAATTTTTGAATTTTTCCGCATTTTTGAAAATCATTGCTCCATGATTAAGACTACTTAACGTTTCTGATCATAAAATTTCATCTTCTGAAAATTCATCGAATATCAAATTTTTATATTTTAACAGATTATAAAGCAAACTTTTCACTGTCTTTAAAAGCAAAGAAATTTGATTAAAAGACTTAAGAGTCGAGAGATTTTCTATATTTTCCTTAAAAATGTGTCTTTGAAGCCAGAAGCAGTCTTTTGCCGTCTGAAACAGCGGCAGAAAAAGCGTTTCTCAGGAAAAATTTCTCTTGAGCTCTCAACGTTGGCGCCATTTAATAGGGAAGTTCGCCATCTTGGTCTTAACGACGAAATGCCGATATTTGTTTTTTTTTTTTTTTTTTTTTTTTTTTTTTTTTTTACTTTCGAGTAAAATGCTCGTTCTAACATTGTTATTGCGTCATTTTCCGAATCTGAATATTCAGAGTGACGTTTCTTTTGAATGACGCTCAGTCATTTTCCTTGTTGCGAATTTTGAATTTAGTTGGATAATTTTAGTAGAATTATAATTAAAATTGTTCTATTTCCCCATGCGAAGCAGCGCGAGGCAAATTTTAAAAGAAAGCTATGTCGGAAAATTAAGAATACAGGAGCACTCGAATTTAACATTGAGCAAATGATTATCTCGGTAATTTGTATCAAGAATTGTACTGAAATTGAATAAATATAATTGACCACTATGTTAGCTGTAACCGTAATCCTATCCTCTTATTGCTTTTCAGTAATTTCCAGAAGCAGAAAATAGGAGAAATATTTCTCGACCGGTTGAAATCTATAAAAAGGCCAGAGAAAGCGTTGTAGTCAGCTGCTTATTTACCGCTATTGCGAGTTGTTAATTCCGCGTGAACTGCGATATCAGATTTAGCTTTGTTTTTAGATACGCTGTGCATTGGGTTGTATTTTAATCTTTTTAGCAGTTTTGTAAGGTTTTAGTTTAAACTAACAAAGTTTTATGTTAATTTTCCCTTTCCTATAAGTTCTTATTTCAAGTTCCCGTTAGAATGAGCGCGCGTTTCAGCTTTATGATAATTTGAAGTGGAGCCAGTTTTGTATTTAAAGGTTAGCGAGGAACTTCTCAGTGTGAGAGAGCTTTTAGTCTCAGATCACTGCTGCTCTGTTCGACTTTCGCCTGACTAGCTAGTATTTAAATTCTAACCCTTAGCGCTGTTCGCTGTTACGCTATTACTTATTGAAATAATCTAAGTGCGTTAGTATTAGCTAAATCTTGCATCGCACCATCGATCATTTAGCATAGAGGCCAACCTCGCGTTCATAGCTCTGTGAGCAACGACTACTTAATTTCTATTTAACTTTATTTTTAAATTATTTGATTGTTCAAGTTAGACCCAAGTGCGGTCATTATTTTCTGTTATCCCTCCCGAGTTGGGAAATGGCTGTAAATAATAGTGGTGTAATAAAAGAGGATTTTAAATTCTTCTTACGTGCAGTTATTCTACCACTTAACCACAGTATTCGACCACAGAACATAGCTGCATTCAGCTCCCTCTTTAAGATCAGGACTTTAACTACTTCAAGAATATGTTCGCCAAAAGTATGCATAGAACACTTAGTCCTGACAGTTTGAAGTATAACTGCTGATTATATTGCGTGATTGACACTTTTGTGAATATCTCTAAGGAAAATTCCAATGTTCTGATATGTTTTTAAATTTTATTAAACTTTCATCGAACTTCTGCATTGAATCTATTAAGAATTCGTGCGCACGCAGCAATATTATAATTGTTTTAAAATTCATTTTTCCTCTTTAATAATAACTAAAAATTTTATCACTGTTGACTTGCAACTGAGACTAACAGCAGAAAATAAAGCACAATAAATAAATATTTCCATACAGTAAGCTTTTATTTAAAATGGACATGAAATTTAATGCACAAAAAAAGTGAAAAATAATTTATAATTTATTGGGAATAATAAATAATCCTATATACAGAATTCATCTACACTTTTATATCCCGAATAATAAAAAGCTTGGGCGCTTATAACGAAATCTATTAGTTTGATCGCATTGCCAAATGCAGCCATTATTATATAAAATTTGACATGGGTACGATGAAGCTTTTATTACTCGCTGCATGAAATTGTTCGATAAATTATGTAAACGTAATTATTTAAGCTGTTATTCCCATTAAACTATATGATAAATTATTTTTCTTCTTTTAGTTCTTTAATTACCCTATCCATCTTAAATAAAGGCTTCTTAAATAAAGGTATAAAAAAATTTTAGTTTATTGATTATTTAATACTGAAAATATATGGAAACGTTATATATAACTAGTAATATAAAAAAATTAAACCAACTCCTACTTAGGTCAATAAAGAAACGTTTTATTTTAGTTATTTTTATTAAAATTTTTTCGTTTCAAATTTATGAAGCTGATGATGGTTTATAATTTCTCATTCTATCCATCTCTTGTAATGCTACATTATTGTAAGGAACATTTCCAATGTGTTTCTAGCAGTACAGTTCTTCAATTAATACTCCATCTAACGATTTCACACGACTCAAGGCGACATATGCTTGACATGCTGCGAAGAGTTTTCGTCGTAGCTATATTACTCCTGAATTTTCGCTACATATGAGACATTACATCAGCTTCATCCAGCTCTTTAAAACTGCAATTCTTTGATTCCGTATACTTTAAAAATCTTACTGTTAAACTCTCTCTAACTGTTGCCACTTATTTTTGTTACATATTACAATCCCATTTATCACAGTCATGTACTATTATTTATAAGTGGTTACAAAATTAATTTTTTACAGCACGTGAGAATTCCTAATAAACGGTCATTATTTGTAAGTCTTATAATATATTTAATAAAAACAGCCTATCTTTAGTTCCGATAAACAGGAATAAATAAGTAGGCATTGACTTTAATATGTGAAAAACTGTGTTAACATCAAGTGCCATCCACCACAAGTTTAAAAAAATGTATTTGAACTTAAGTGAATGAATAAAACGTATTTTATTAACGATTGAAAATTTGAACACGATATAGGAAGAGTGTGAACTGATAGCAGAAATTTAATAAAGATTTAATAAATACATATATGATATAAAAGTAGCGTCTACTTTTTATTTTTGTTGCGATGGGAAAACTCTCTATAAGACACCCCCAACAGATTTGTACAAAAATTCCCAATAGATTTATGAAATTCCATCTTCTGAACGTATTTACATAAAGAAGTATCCCATGTTCTGTTATAAAGCTAATGAATGCTAATGTGATTTAACGTATCTTACAAAATATGTGCACCCGAAAGCATGTTTCCTTGCTTTGCAACGCGATGTTTCTCGATAACAAAATCAGTTTGCATTCAACAAAACCAAACGTTGGTCTGTATTATAAAATTACTACTTCAGCAAACATTTTTTTTATTCTTCTTTATCATCACTTGGGGGTAGATCCTTTTTTTTTCGCAGTTTATTTCTCATTTGAATAAGGACAGCGTCTAGACTAGTGTTTATTTTTCATTTTATTAGTGGTACACGAAATTACTAAAACTTTTTCCTCCTCTCTACTTAGATTTGCGTTTTTGTGCATTGCCAATATCCGTTGGGAATGTCAAACGGCAGTTTGAAATTCTTGGTTCAATTTTCAACTCTGAATATTTAAATTCTCAAGCGAATTCGCCATCAGAATTAGTTTTTTTATTGTGCGCTTTATTTAGAACAGTTTGTTTAGTTCCTTTTTTTCATTTGAGAGAGAGATGCGGCTTCTCTTAGACTAGTTTTCCAGTTTGGAATTTTTTTAAAACATCTTATTAGATTTTTTTTCCCTTTAGAAGTTTATTTATTTATTCTTTTTTCAAAATTCACCACTTTTGAATTCGACGATACTGGAATTTGGTTCAATTTACTTAGTGGCGAAATTCGGATTTAATTTAATATAAAGGAATAAGTACAGTGTAACAGTTTTTATGTCGCAACTTTGCAAATATATACGAGGGGTATTTTATTTTAAATAATGATCTCTTTTTTTATTTCTGGCAATAAATATAACATCGATATCTTTCGCATTTTGTTTTCGTTCTGAAAATGGCATCTCGTTTATCTTTCTTTTCGCTCAAGAATATTTTCATCATAATAGTAAAAATTTGAGTTTAAATAGATTAATAAAAGAAATAAAACTTCAGTCGGACAATGCAAATTTTAGTGAATGGCAGGAAAGTGGTTTCAGATTTTAAATTGTTCTAAATACTGAGAAATGCCCACATAGAAGGTATTTGACTATACTTTATATATAAAATGAATCATACCTTTGGGCTATTTAGAAACTATCTAAATATGTACAAAATTCGTAAAAGATATTTACTGGAAATTTTAGAATTAGATTTATTTAGGTATTTTGTTTACCAGGATGTTTAGATTCGTACACAATAAATACAGTGCTCTGTTTGTCAATTAAAAAAAAGGAAGGGGAAATTTATCTACAAAAGTGTTTTAAACGGAATATTTTAAGAAAGTTTAAATTATTTTAAGATTTTTTAGTTAGCATCTTCTTTCAACTTCTTGAAGGATTTTAATATTTAGATTAATTAAAATTGCTCAAGAAATTGAAACTTGCAAGTCCAGAATTTTGCATGTGTTTCATATACTAATTTTACGTTGTCGGTTGACGACGTAATCTGCTGTGTTCTTGGTTTAATTCAGGGGCTTTGTTGATACTGGGTTAATTAGATATTGCATAATGGATGCATGTCACAGCTCACGACATACGAGAACGACCAGTTGAATTACCAAGCAGCTCAGTTGAGCGAACTGACTCGAAACTTCGAGAAAGAAATTTTTAGATTTGTTATGTATTACTTATTTCAGTTGTGATTTAAGTTGTTTTAAAGGTAATGTTTAACTTAT
>KK119842.1:0-24645 GCA_000611955.2 Stegodyphus mimosarum
GCGTATTTTGGACCAAAAAAGAAAGTAAGACAGTGTCTTATTTTCGGAAAAAGACGGTATTTCTCTGCACTGTGAAATCTTTAGCCCAATTGCACCTCAAGATTAAAACAAATTCTTTCCGAGCTATAAATATAACAGCAGTTATTACATACACTTTTTTTCCTCCTTGTTATGCCTAGAAAAGTCACATCTCCTCGCTAAGCTTCTTTCTCTATTATTTAAAATGTAAACTACGTACATAGAAATTGTGGGGCATGTTTAACATCCCTAATGTAGTACCAAATTAAGCAAAAAAATGCATTTCTGAAGAAATTTGCCTATCTAGAATAAAAATGATGTTTGAGGGATCAAGCCAGTTGAGATACTTCCCTCCAATCATCTATGCAACAGTTTTTCTTAATCATGACTAAAATATGAATTCGTTTCATCTTCCTCAAAAACTACAACTTCACATATTATACATATGGCTTAATTTTTTTTAAATTAGAAGTACTGAAGTCTATGAGAAGCTGTCAGATATGGCAAAGAGAAATAAAAAAATAGTTATGTAACAAGTTAAAAAGTGAAATATATGCATAATTTTAAATTCATATAAATTAATATAATTTAATAATTTGAGGGAAAATGAATTATACTAATGCATTCTAGAAAATATATGTTTTAAAAAATAAATGATGAGTGACTAAATTAATCATAACATGGTATAGTTCAGCCACAACAAAAAAATTCTGAACAATATTCTTTATGGTCAGATAAAAACTGCTTCCTCATTTTTATTTTAAATTTGTTTCAAGCCCTCTTAGCTAGATGGATAAAGTCCATAAATATACCTCTGCTGAAGACGAAGAATTTTGAAATGGGAGATTTTTCTCCTCAGGTGTTCAAATTTTCCCACATATTTTGCTCTTTTGAGTAAAAATGAAATTCAGTTAAGACATTCAGTAGCTAGTATCAATGCCAATTTTACTAACTGCTAAAAAAAGAAGTGTTTTACTAGTTCACTAATAACAGAAATTTATATTTGTACTGCTAATTCCATTATACAAAGAACTGGAGTTTCATCTCTCTTAACGTTTCAGTGCCCCCCACCCCTCTGGAATTACAATTTCGCTCAGCTCAATTCTAACTATATATAAGCCCTGTATACATAAAGAGAGACAGGCAATTGATAGAATTGGAAGAATTTAAAAGAATGGTGAAGGCAAAAAAACTTACGAGGCTGCAATTATGGCACCACCAACCATAGCAAATACAGTGAGGACAACTGGTAAGCTTTGCCTTGTTCTGCAATAAATTGAGCACTTAGAAAAACATGCCAAATTAAAACATTACTCATTAATAAATTCAGACACACCAAAAGTTTCTAGAAATATAAATCTTTATTGATTCTATTATGCCCTAAACTTTTGCTTAATTAAAGAAAATCAATTAAATTTTATAATTTAAACAATGAATCAGAAATTAAACATATGTAGATCTATTTTAAAACTATTTTGTCCATTTCTTAAAGTCTGTTTACACGTGGAGACAAAGTTGCTTGGCAACACAGTAAAATATCCCTCACAGATATGTTGCCTGACAACATTTTGTCAACACAGGGAGTTCTTTATCCAATAGCAGACCTCCATCGCTCTCACAACAAACTTAATAATTCACAAAGTTTCAATACCTTTACTTTTTAGGGCTTACTTTTAAAATAAATTGTAACAATAAACAAGAAGCTTAATAAACATATAGAAAGTAACACTGATTAAAAATGCCAAGGCAAAACATGAAAAATAAATAAAAACTAAAGATTTTAAAAAATTAATAAAGAAGGAAAGGAAAGCAGTTAATTGTTAAATGTAATGGATACACACAAACACATATGCAGCTAGATAACTAGCTAGATAGATACAGTAGTACCTTCTGTATGGCACACCTCCATTTAACCCTTTCCATATGGGTATGTTGTGTATGCCATGGTAGTATTCAGTTCATCCATGGTGAATATGACATCTGCATCTCAGAGGATTAGTGCCTGGCTAGACTGCTGTAATGTATACGTTGCAATCCCATGGAACGAAATGCAAATATTTTTAATTCTAACAGATGGTGTCCTATGTCCATGATGCTAAGATAAATGGGAATTATGATGCCTTGTAAGGTTTTAGTTAAACTAACCAAGTTTATTTTAATTTAAATCTTTTCTATCTCCTCTCTGCTTCAACTTCCTGTCAGAAGAAGCGCGCGTTTTTAGCTTATGCTAATTTTTGAAGTTCAGCCAAGCACTATTTAAGCCAGAGGTAGAAACCTCTCGATGTGTGAGAGCTTTGCCTCAGATCACGGTCACGCCACTCAACGTTCGCCTGACCAGCTAGCAGTTTAAATTTATAAGCCATAGTGCTTACTACGTGATTGCATTGTAAAATAAATTAAAGTGCGGTAGTATTTAGTATACCTTGCTACGCACCCTTTTAGATAGAGGCCAACTTCCGCGAATTGCTCTGCGAAGCAAAGTTTAATTTAAGTTCTATTTTAATTTATTTAAATTTATTTGATTGTTAAGTTCGACCAAAGTGTGGTCTGTTACGTTCTGTATCTCTCCCGAATTGGGAGGTTTGTATTTAATAGTGATTGAATAAAAGAGGATTTCAAATCCCTTCACGTGCAGTTATTATCCAGCCTAGCAGTTACATCAGAACATAGCGTACCTTCTGCTCCCTGTTCCAGTTCAGGACTTAGAACGTAAGGATAAGAACCCTTTACAGAATTTACAATGCTTCCAAAACGGATACACAGAACACAAAGTCCTGACAGCCTGAACTTTGAACTTGGACTATTTCATTTGATTCTGAAAAGTAGATAGCAGGATTCAGTAATATAAACAAGCGTGCGGTGTCAACACATTTTTTTTATATGTTTCTTTCGATTGGCTTTTTGAGGGAAGAGCATCTGCCATTAGTACAGTTTTATTTAGTTTCTTCTTTTCATAAGTAGTGTAGGGTGTTCTTTCTTTTAGATGAATGTAAGTTTTTTGGGGCGAGGGGGAGTTCGTTAAGACGTCAAATTAAAGCGATACTTATTGGAAGCTGAGTATACAGCTTTATCACAAGATCTGAGTAGTAGTGATGTCAGCAGTGAGTTATCTGATTCTGATACAGATATTTTATCAGATTCAGAATTACATTCTTTTGCTTCAACATCTGCTCCATCTGTAAATGAAAACTGGTCTCATACACTAAAAGATTTACAGCCACAGTTGCGTGGACCCATGCTTCAGAATATATCACACAGAAAACAAATTTTAAATTTCATTGTAAATATACATATATATGTATGTGTGGATGTGCATGTGTAGATTTATTGCTTTACATTATATATTTTAATTGTAGTTTAACAAATGCTGAACATTTTTTTTTAAGTTCTCTTTGATTGCTTATATATATCACTACAGCTGCAAAATTCATGCATACTTAATTCACCAAGCATAAATATTTTACCAAAACGTTTAGCAAAATCAGGCTTAGCACCCACTGTCCTGTGGAAACATCATGGAAGTCCAGCGTTTTGTCTCACAGCGAGAGGCTAGGAGATTGGGCTGCCATCTGGAAAGGGTTAAGGGATAATTATGTTGCTCCCGATCCCTTTGAATAGGGACCTTAATGTATTTATCTCTTTTAAGGGACACAAAAAAGTTTCAAAAATAAAATTGAGGCACAGAAATAAATAGAAATGCTTTTTGTTAGTAATCTCTTGAGGTTCCAAAGGCAACTTTGTGCTCAGTGAGAGATAATTTTGAGCAAGGGAATAACACAATGAAAAGTTAATCCCTCTCTTTTGACAATTCCTTTTCAGTAAGGAAAAGAGGAACAATACATTGGGCAAGAAACAGCTCATTCTCATACTCTAGCTAATTCTTGCTACAGATCTCAGTAGGGGAAAGAAAACAGTATTAGTAAGTTGTAAGGCAATCCAAGATAAAGACCAATAGGTAAAGAAAAAAAATGGTGAGATGAATGGACCATCTGCCAATCGCAAGGATCTCACAAAGAAAACTTTATTATTTTTAGTCTTGCTAAGACATGGGGAGGCAAAAGAAGTACAGTTTCATACTTATGAGCTGTTCTTACATACATTATCTAGCATGGCTTCAAAGAGAAAAAAATTACATTAAAATAAAAAGCTGAAGTAATTCATGTAGAAAAAAATTGAAAAGCTAAGTTTGGAAATTTAGTTTAGAGTAAGTAAAAGCCAAATAAGTCATGTGCTGAAAGATACAGAAGAAATAAAAAAATATTATAGATTATTAATTCAAATTGTAGAATCAAGAATTTTGAAGCAGGAGAAAGAGAAATGCCCCGCCAGGACTTGAACCTGGACCTCTCGAATATGCGGTGAGTGTGCTACCGTTACACCACAAAAGTATGCAGGAAGAAGAGAGAAAATACTTTAAATACTCCCCCTTTTAAAAGACAACTGGAGATTAGGAGACCCAGTCGCCAAATCCTGGTAGTGAAGAGTCAACATCCACCACCTTTTAATTTGGGCACCACTGTAGAGTCATTAGGATTTTTTTTTAAAGCATGCTACATGAAAAATGAGCAATGCCCTCATTGGGACTCGAACCTGGACCTCTCGAATATGCACCAAGTGTGCTACCGTTACATCACAAAGGCATGCAGAAAGGAGGGAGAAATTACCTTATAAAACCAACATTCCAAGACTGTAAAATTTAGATAAACTGAAGCATCTGAAATTGACACAGAAGTGTTCAACTGGCTTTTCTGTAAGAGAAAACAATATTCCTGTAAGTGGAGTATTATTGCAAGAAAAAGCAAAAGAAGTTTTAAAATGGGAACTTCATCGCATCTAATGGTTGGTTAGATAAATTTGAGGAAAGACATAACATTAATTTTAAGACTATTTGTGGTGAAAAATGATCGATAGATATGCGGCATTTAAGAGACCAAATAAAAAAAAAAAAGCTACATGAAATTTGTGAAGGGTATAAGGCTAAAAATATCTACAGTAAAAGTGGAACTGGATTATTTTGTTGAATTTTGCCTAATAAAACTCTATGCTTCAAAGGAGAAAAGAGCTCTGGTGATAAAAGCTCAAAGGAAACATTTCACTGTGTTACTTTGTCATAACATGGAAGATGAGCAACCACTGGTAATTGGAAAGGCAAAAAAAAAAAAAAAAAAAACAAAGACATAAATTCAAAAGGTTTATAAGTCCATTGGCAACACATTAAAAATTTTTGGATGAGGCAAAGCATAATGTCAGAATGCTTGATACCTTTTGACTGAAGAATGTCTAGAAAAAATAGGAAGGTTCTGCTATTTCTTGATAATTTGCCAGCGCTACCACCAAATATAAAACTGAAATCAGTGAAATTAGTGTTTTTTTCAACTAATGCAACATCAGTACTACAGCCTTTGGAGCAAGATATAATTAGAAACTTCATGATGCATTACAGAAAACTGGTTTTGTGCCATGTTCTTTGTGAAGCTGCCTGTGGAAACGGCGATCAGCTTTCAAAATGTGCCAATATATTGAATGCCATTCAGTGGATAACAAAGGCTGTTAAATCCATATCACAAAGTTGTGTTCAGTACTGAATTTTCAAAATCAGTGGCGCAGTGCTCAAATAAAAAAATATTTAGAACTTGTGTACTCAAGCACCAATGACAACATAAAAATCCTTTAATTCAACTGTAGTTGATGATGTGAGCTTTAACAAAAATAGCTTGGAAAGCAGTGAAGAAGACAAAAGAAGAGACAGATGAAAATTTGACATAAAAATTAACATAGATGCCTTAAATTACAATTAAATAAAATTAATGATAACTGTTGGTGACAATTAAGGACTTAAGATCATCAGTGACTTTAATATCCACCTAGAAAAATATGCTGGTAATGCACACTGTTTCAAACAAACCTATGCAATATATTTCAAATAAATTTCAATATGTAAAAAAATCTGCTGTTCATTTCATATATTTTTACAATAATTAAACTTTTTAATTAAGAATTTTCATTCTTCAAATCCAAGTAAATTCCTGTTATTTATATATTATTTATGTACAGCTTGATACAAAATGGTATTTAAATTAAAATTAATATAGCTTGATACTAATTAAATTTAATTTTTTAGTGTGTGCCCTCTGAAGCTAAAACACCTCTATTTAAAGGGCAAAATATCTGGTCTGGTGGGTGTCCCTTATTAGAAGGTACTACTATATATATATTATCATTCATTTACCCAAAAGAAAAAAATAAATTAATTACTTCATATATAACATAGAATTTAACATACATTCCTAATAGATTCATAATAAAGCATCACTTTAAATACATGAAAGAAGAAAAACCAAATTTTATCACAAAAATCTAACAATTATATTCATATAATTAATAAAAAATTACCATGTAAATAATGAATTCATATAACATAAAATTAATATGTTAGATGCACAAATTTTAATAACTTTTATATTAACAGAACTCTGTTAATTACAAAATTAGAGAAACAATAAAAAATTTATTTTCAATGAAAAAAATCAGAAAATAGCTTAGCTGGATTCGAACTCACAATCTGCTGGCTCATGGAAAATTTAAACTCTTAAGTATATATGTAAGCTATTGAGTAGAAAATGGTAAATGTAATCAAATACAAACAGACGATAAAGTAGACTTTTCTTGTTAGTCAGAACATAAGAATATAGTCACTCCCTTTTTAAACAGGAAAAAATATTCTAATAGATTTAGTTAATGCTAACAAAAGAGGTAAAAAAATGCATAATTCTATAGTTTACAATAGCAAATCACTTTTATCAAGGTGAAAAAATATTCTATTTACAAAGAAATCAATTTAAAATTATGATGCAAAATAAATATTGCATCATAAATTAAGTTTGTTAAAATAATAGAAACCCCAAATAAAACTCTGAATGATTTGCAGCATATGTTATTCAGTATTATTCAGTAAACTAAACACTCATTCAGTAACTATCATTGCTATGTGAACATATGATTTCCATATGGAATTTCATTAGCTGTTTCTAGTGACAATGTGTCACATTATGTGGAATGATCATGCAGATGACACAGAGATATGTTTCTCTATGTAAATGGACTGGTTCAGGAGTTGCAGATATCTAGAGATACTTGTTCGGAGAAATGTCTCATTGTAGAGATGGGCCTTTAGAGATGCATATGATATTTTAAAATGATATATTAATATGCAGTTCAGTCACATAATAAATGTAAAGTGTTCAATAAGGAGTAACTTAAATTTTTCACGTATTTTTATTCTAGACCTTTGCTACAATTATCTTTTTTAAAGAAATGGTCATAGACTTCACTTGTACAAATATATTGTCCAGTTATCAAACATTTGTTAAAGGCTATTTTCAAGATGCCCTTTAAGAGTGCCTCCATGTATTTTATAAGGAATAAAGAATCAAAGAAGCATCTTCGTGATTTCAGTTTCAGTGTAATGAACAAAAAGAAAAAGTCACAAACAACTATTCCTATGCTACATAGCAGTTCTAAAAGAAGTGTGCAGTTCTACACATATCCTACACATATAATCTAGTAATTTCATCAAAAAAGATAATACTGCTCTGTAACTGTCTTCTGAGAGAAATCTGATGTTGATCCACTATACCAAGTTAATCAGAGAAGGCTTCCAGCTGATGGAATAACTTTTGCTTTTCCTAGATCATACCTCAATACAAAAACTTATCACCATTATTAGAACACAGATGAAGATAAATAGCAGGTTTTGCACCAGAATGACGATGAAAAAATCACTTAGCACAAATGAATGTCATATTTAAATAACCAAACAAATTAACAAAAACATTACCTACCATAATATTTAATACAGTGGTACCTTGACATATGAGTTTAATTTGTTCCGTTCATTGCTATGTCAAACTGCTCGTATCTCAAAGCAATTTTCCCCATTGAAATTAATTAAAATGCCATTAATCTGTTCCAGCTCCCTAAACACCACCTCAGTTGTTTTTGCTAATTGTTTTTGAATAAGAAAAATGTATTTACAAGAAGAAACATTTATTTATAAAAAACAAATACATATTCTATAAAAACATAATAAAAGAAAAAGTGAAGTGCTTATGGAAGCACTTAATTTTCGTCACTGGTCTTCGCTTTTTTTCATCACGCTTTGCTCATTTTCACCTGCAGATCGTTTTAAAAAAACTGTCCAAGGAGGTTTGTTTCTTCCTCCCTTTCAGGATATTGTGGAAATGAGTTAGACAGGTTTCGTTAAACAACTCCGATGCACGACCATTTGCAACTTTTTCGGGGTGATTTTTATCCATGAACTCTACAACTTTCTCGCACATTCCCAAAATCACATTTATAGCTCTTGTAGGGATGACCTCCTCCATCTCTGGCTCCTCTTCAAAACTAATTTTTCGCTGCACCAACACACTGTTAAACGCTGCACACGACTCCAACATGCACGTGCATGTTGGGGTCGTGTGCAGTGGTGTAGTGTGCGATTCCACATATCTCAAATCTTGCTCTCATCTCAAAGCAAAATATCGCTTGCTCGGCAACTCGTATCTCAAAACACTTGTATATTAGGGGACTCGCATATCGAGATTCCACTGTATTTCAGACAATTAGTGAGAACAAGTGGAAATCTTCATAAACAATACCCACTGTTATCATTACCATACATCTATAATACAGTTACAAGCATGCCAAGATTCTCTTCCGGCTCGATTGCTGGGCACCTTCTGAGAAATCTTTGAACTAACAAAATATTATGTAAGGAGGCAGTGCTTCTTCCTCACATACCCTCCTGTATCGTTTCCCTTTTTCTGTTGCAGTTTTGTCCTGGTTAAAAGCTAAATTTTGAAACTGTGCATTGCTCATCTTGAGCAGTCTATCTGGCTAATGCACAATGTGAAACACATGCACTTTCAGCTACTGTTATTTAGGTAGGAATTACAACAATGAAGTAATATAACAAAAACAATATAATTCTATCAAAATTACAATTCTGTTTTAGGTACCTATGACATATTTCCAACCCAGAATAACATGTTCGATAAAGAGAAAAAAACTCATTGTTTATTGGCCAACACTTAAAAGAATTGATTTCACCTGGGTTAAACAAGAAACTGTGGTTCACATAAAGCCTTTTATACTGAAAATATGCCTTAATATTCTTTTCTACATTTTAATCCTTAAGTTTCTAAGCCAAAGTTCAAGCTCCCCCTACACCTGTTTCAGTGGATAAGTGCTAAATAATGTCTAATAGAACATTATGCAACTAAGAAAATTATTTTTCTTTCAGAAATGTAATGGTTCATAATTTTAACTGTCTTTGGAAAACATTTCCTCATTTCAACTATACTTCATGTCCTTCTCAGAAAATACAGGATCTTATGTGCAAAAGATGTATCAGTTAAAATTCATATATAATGACTCTTTTTTAAAAATTCCATAAAAAAAGCTATTAAAATTTCCTTTATTTATAAAACATGAAAATTCTATACATGACCACAATGACATTTATTTGCTTGTTGGGATTATTTAGCACAATTCAGATCTGCATGACATCATAGATGTATTTTTCTATAACCACGCATTTAATCACTTTACGAAAAATAAATAAATAAACATTTTCTCCACAATTTTTAAAAGCTTTAGGAAAGTTTTCAATTATTTGTCAACAGATCATTTATTTGAGCACTAGGGCTAATTGACATTGAATTTTTTTTTCATTTGTTTGTTTATCATCATGCTACCCAATAGCAGAATCACTTTTTTTTTTTAACTAAGCACGGATTACATTTCATGAAAACCCTCTTTAATGCAATTTAAATTTACAGCATAAGTTACCGTCAGTATAGTACTTACTTGAGAATAAAATATTCTCCCACTAATGTCATTAAAATAGTAAATCGTCGCAACACAGTGAACATTGGAAGGCTGGAAGAAAAGTTCTATTTTAAATAAATTGATCTAAAAAAATATAATAATGCAATAAAAACTTTTTGCCACATAAAGTTACGACAGTAATAATTTTCATGCTTTTATAACATCCTATTTCAGTATTTCCTGGAATCTTTTGTTAATGTTACTTGTTACTTTACTTAATGTTACTAGTTACTAAATACAGGAAGTTTTGCCCTTGCTACTTATTGCCAAAAAAGATGAATGATGATTTCTAAACTTAAACTGGGAGTGCAATATGCATCTAATCTTTCTTATAAACAAAGCATAAAAAATACTAAAATAAGAAAAACATTTTTTTGAAATCAAATAAGCAAAAAGTTATACAATTATAACATAAAATTAATTTATTTTCAAAGTATTTCCATTTTTTATAACATACATACTCTTTCTTTTTATATGATTTTTCATATATAAGATATGCACTTGTGAATCTTACACATATAACATATAGTTCCTAAGCATATGCCCTATTTCTTAAATAAATTATTTACTTACATATTACTTATGGATATAGCAAAAATTTAAAAGAAATACTAAATAATTGGCTAGACTTGTGAAAAGGATTTGTACAAAAATTCTTCAGACTCCATACTATAGTGTGTCTAATATATCTTAAACATTATGATGCTGAATGTAATTGGTAAAAGCAGAATGTAATGGACATTAGGTCATGATGTCTTTGAATTTGAATTCTTTGATAAAAGAAGGGTAGAATTAAACTACTTAGATTTGAACAGCAATACTGAAAAATAAAATCACACACCTAGAATAATGACAACAAAAGAACGAAGTGAAAAATAAAAGTTGGTGTATATTTTTTCTATCCTGAATTATTAAATTATAAAATATTTTTACATACTGAAAAACAAAATAACAGCTTTAAAATAATGTAAGCAAATTATTGAAGCTAAAAAGGGAATTTGGCCAAAGGATAAATTCCAAATCATCTAATTCTGTTGCTTTATTCTTCACTTTTGCATTACAACAAACTTTGCAATTTAATGGTAGAATTAGGCTACTAATCTTTCATCTCTCATATGACTTATACTGCATACTAGAGCTTTTTTTTTTTGGAAGGGGAGGAGGAAGATACTTTTCCATTAAAGCCATACCACTCATTTATGACACCCCATTAGAGCATTTTGGTTGATTTCTTTCCCCATGGATTTGGCTTGACACATTTGGATAGGCACATTTTTCACCAACCCTTTTTATTTTTTCTAACTTCCTCTGATTTTATTAAATTTCTGTTGATTATTGTTAACATTATTTCTGTTGGTTACATCTCTTGAAAAGAAAAAAAGAGAGAGAAGGAAAGACACTCTCAAAAAGAAAAAAAAGGAAGAAAAATGAGAGAGAGAGAAACTTGAAATAAACACAAATAGAGAAAGTTTTATTTATTGCATTGACTAAATAAAATATGCAAAACTAAAATAAAATAATAACTTTGATTAAAGACACTGCATTTAAAAAACAAAAAAGAACAGAAGACTAAACCACAGGCATGAAATTCAAAATGGCATTAACAGCCCACATAAAATTAAAAATATCATTTAACATAGCACAGGAAATATCCCTTTTGAATGCATGCGACACAACTTGAATCCAATTAAATAAGAGTTTAAATATTGGTGAGCAGAACCTTTTTGGTGTTTATGGTGATTATTCTGCATTATTCCACAAGTGCTTAACAGATTGGTTCCCAGATCAACGAAATGATAAAAATGATTTATTTTGAAATATTTCAAATCCCAGTCCATCACATTAAGGGAGGGGGGAGAAAAAAAGAAAACCCACTAATTACAGATTAGATGGAAAATGCAGTTGTATGAGCAAAAATTATAAAAACAATTATTGCCTGGAAAGAAGCCAAATTAAATTGGTGATACTTCATGCTGAGGAAATACATCAAAAAGAAAAAAGCACCAGGTGTTATGACTTTAACAGAAAAGAAACTATTTTTCTTCTTAAATTTCTTCTTCTGTATTGAAAATACAAGCAGCATTAAAATTGCAAAGATCAGAAACTGACCACTTGATTATTTTCAAACAACATATCTGTTATTTGCTTCATTTATTATCTCAAATACCTCAAATTTATCAAAGAACATAGCTTTTAAAAATGCATGTTCCACATACTCATCATTTTTTTTTATTATTATTATTGTGAATAAATTCCATTATGTGGATAACACATTTCATGCACTGATACCAAAAACTGCAATGGATACTATTTTCTGGATATTTCTGTATTTGAATTTTTACAGTAAAATGTGCAGCACAAAGATTAAATATGCTCTTAATTACCAGTTATTTAATATGCTTCAACTATTAATTCTGTGCTACAAATTAAACAAGTAATGTGTTAAAACTTTATTTATTTATATATACACTCACGTTTGTGAAAATTGCAACACCAAGAAGGAATCGTCATAATTGAATGCAATTTAATACACAGTTGAGTAGTAGTGGTACAAATAAATGATTAAATGTTCAAAGCAAACAAACAAGAACAAGAGATCAGAATCAGTATTTTGTGTGGCCACCACGCGCCGCAATAAGTGCTGCTACACGACGTGGCATGGAGTCAAACAAAGTTTGAATGTCTGACTGAGGAAGAGCATTCCATATCGTTTGTACGCGTACCCAAAGTTCGTCTGCAGACGCAACAGGACGAGGATCACGAGCAAGACGCCGACCAATGACATCCCACACATGTTCAATTGGCGACATATCCGGGGAACACGCAGGCCAAGGAAGAAGCTGTACCTGCTGCGCTGCAAAGAAGGATTTAACAATCCGAGCAGTATGAGGGCGGGCATTGTCCTGTTGAAATACAGCGCCTGGCAAGCTTTGAAGGAAGGGAACAGCTTCGGGCTGTAGAACTTCACGGATATACCGGTTGCTGTTCAGATTGCCCACAATTCGTAGCAATTGAGATCGTCTATGATATGCTATGGCGCCCCAGACCATAACTCCGGGTGTTCGTCCACTGTGGCGTTCGATAATGCACTCCGGAAGGTGGCGTTCACCGGCATAGCGTCTGACACGAATGCGGCCATCATGGTACCACAAATTAAAGCGGGATTCGTCAGAAAACACGACATGCTGCCAATCAGCACGCCAGTCTCTATGCTGATTGGCCCATTGTAGCCGCAGGCGGCGATGGTCGTGCGTTAGGGGGATCCTGTATAAAGGAGTCCGTGCGCGCAGTCCACACTGCAGCAGACGTCTACGAATTGATGAAGCACACAATGAAACACCTGTAGCTATTGACCACAGTGCTGCCAATTGTCTAGAGGAAGCTGTACGGTCCGTCCGCGCCATGCGGACCAGGTGTCTATCATCGCGAGCTGACGTCACATTTCGGGGTCCACTCCCGGATTTCCGAGTTGTCCGACACTCGTCCGTCCACTGCTTCCAAACGCGCATCACTGTGCTGCTGTTACGCTGCACACGAGAGGCTACTGCACGATACGACAATCCAGCTTCACGAAGGCCGATGATTCTCCCTCGTTCAAACTCTGTAAGTTGTTCAAATCTCGCTCTCTTTCGTCGACGAGGCATAAGTACAGATTGAGTTAGCGTTTACCACTAGCAGATAACCACCGATAACCATACACGCCTCGCTACAGCCGTCTATTTATTCGGATCCATCAGCCGTTCAGAGGGCGCTGCTCAGCATACGCATGCGCTACGGATTTGCAATTCTAATCATTTGCATATCATGCGCTACTTTGCATTTCCTGAAAATTTCAGCTCACCCGCGTAAGTCCTTCATGGTGTTGCAATTTTCACAAACGTGAGTGTATATATATAATATATATATATATATATTAATATATATATTATATATATATATATTAATATGTAAATTCTATACTTTATTCTGTTTTTACCTAAGATGCTTTGTGCCTCCTAAACCACACACTAAGTTTCCTATAAAGAATAAAGGCAAAGGCCAAATCTGCAACGGAAAAAAATTTAGTTAACTTAAACAAATAAATAATCAAATACAAATTATTTGTTTAAAAAACTAATTATGCAATTTAAGAGTTCATATACACATAGGTAAATGAAGTTAATAGACATCTATACATAATAATAATCAAATACTTACAAAATAACATTAAAAAAAAAAAGAGAGAGGGAGAAGTGGAAAAAAGTCTATAAAGGTTCAGATTTTAATGATTGCCCAAAGGACAACAAGAAATTACATGAATATGCATTTAGACTAACATGGGAACATTATCTTCTGTATATTTAAAAAAGTGAAAAAGTATGTAATGTAACTGTATAAAAATATCTGATGTTTTTAATTAGCTATATAGTGAATTAAATGTATTTTTACCTCAATCAACTAGATTAAAGTAAAAAAAATAATATTCTTAAGAACTGCATTTATTGCTTTTAATTAGTTTTGTTTGTTAATTAACAAGACAGATTAAATGCAAAAGAATAATATCTCACATTTTCCCAAACACATATTTAACTTCATCCAAAATATATATATAGAGAGAGAGAGAGATAGAGCAGATGCTTAACATCAGTTATTCTCAATCTCTTCTGTAACCTGTGCTACTTTTGTTACTGCTGGAAGATCATGCACACCTCTCCTTTGCAAAACTTGAAAAATACATATTATGTAATTCGATGTATAAGCCAAGAATTTTTGGAACTTTTTCTAAAACTAAATTATGAGTTTTGGCTTGTATGGGTTTTGGCTAAATTATGGGTTTGGGTTTTGGTTTTGGCTATCCACTAATCTTCCAAAAAATGCAGATACTTTTCCATTAGCCAGGCACAAGCAACAAATCACTAAATTACAGGTTTAACTTTTTTTATTTCTTAATTTATATTCTGAAGTTTAATAAAAAAATATTTCAAATTAGTTACTTGTTTTTATAAAAGAATGTCATTTGATTTTTGAAACTGTTTACAGTGCTGGTTTGTTGCGTCATCAGCCAAACAAAAATTCTGATGTTGGCGAAATTTGCACTCGTCTTTCTCCGAAATGCCGAGCAGACATATTTTTCTTAGAATTTTCAGCAAATGCAATCACCTTTAATTTAAGATTTGCCATATAAGAATTTCTCTTACAGCTCATCTTTCTCCATTAGAAAAGCACGTCAATGTACTCAAATTACATTCTTTGGTAAATCTGAGCACATCATCATAACATCATTGTTCTTAGAATTTTCAGCAAATGCAATCACCCTTAATTTAAAATTTGCCATATAAGAAATTCTCTTACAGCTCATCTTTCAGACAAAAAATAACACAGAAAATAAAACCAGCACTACCACAGACTGCATACAAGATAATCAGTAGAATAAATGGGTAAACTACTAAAAAAAAAAAAAAAAAAAGGATATACTCTGCACAAATAAAAAAAAAAAAAAAAGGTGGGGACAGTTCTATACCTCCCTTTCTACTGGGGCGATTGAAGAAATCCAACCTGCGTTTTTCATGTCTCCAAAGCGCAACTTAGGGTATACTAGATTTATGTATGGCCTTGTTCTAATACAGATATTTTGACACAAAATCAGACTTTTTCAAAAATGGCATGCCATTTTTCCCCTATATTTCAATTCTATGATTCAAATTATGCCTAAATATTAAATTTTGTAAAATTTGGCACAAAATTTATGGAGAACTTCAAAAATTTATCTTGGCACATTTTTTTCAGCTTGCACCACAAATAATTCATTTGAACTTAATATGTGGCAACCTACTTTCCTTTCTCTTTTTTACATTGTGTATGAGTGGGAAAAAGTCACATCTTCTCTACTTTCAAATGATTTTAACAAAATTCATAAACCACACTTGATGTTATTAATTTTCAACTTTCAACAAATATGCCAATTTCAAAACGTGCCAATATATAAATTCATGTATATCTTCAGAAATTTTGAACAAAAAACTCTAATTTTTTGCAGGTACGCTTTACATTTACTTTAAGATGATGGTAAATATTTTATAGATTATAATTCAAAATTTTTTGAAAAGTTTATAAAAATTATTTTAAAATACAAATTTTAAAAATAAATCATAAAAAATGAGCAAATTTTATTTGGAATGAACCTAAATTTTGAAAATTCTCTTTTCATTTTAATTTCCCAAATTCAATTAACATGGAGGAGCTAAAATTTTGAGAACTAATTTTTTAAAAACTACTTATGTGATTTTTACAAAACTTGGCAGTTTGGCGTAATTTGAGTCACAGAATCAAAATGTGGAAAAAAATTGCCATGCCATTTCAAAAAAGTCCCATTTTGCGTTAAAATGCCTATATTAGAGCAATGCTATATGTAAATATAATACATATCCTTAGTTGCGCTTTGGATTTAACAGAAGTTGAATTTCGTCAATCGGCTCAATAGAAAGGGAGATATAGAACTGCCCCCCTTTTTTTGCACAGTGTACTAGCTTCAAACAGGGTTACCAGAGTTAAAAGTATCACTGTTGGCATCATTGCAGTGATTTTGTTGGAAAATATTCCATTTGTTTTACCTGCTCAGCAACATTTTTGCCCTCATGGTGACATGTTTGAATGTTAGGGCTTTTTTTTTTTTTTTTTTTTTTTTTTTTTTATTTTATTTTATTTCAGCTTATAGGAGGGGTTTTCAATTTTAGGTAAATTTTTGAGAAAAAAAAACACACTCTTGGCTTATACGTTGATCAGCTTATATTCGGAAATTTATGGTATATATATTTATTTAAATTATTCTAATGAGTTTTGTAAACAAAATAAAAGTACAGAAAATATTAATAAATACTTATTCTTGAATAAAAGCAGTTTTTATGCTCATAAAAAACTGGTACTATGGTATTATCATAATCTCCTAAGTGCAATTTGGTGATATTTTGAAGAAGAAGGATGTTGGTAATTTCAAACCAGAGAACATTATTTATTTCATATCATACATGTTATTAGGTATATATTTTAATTTTAGTCCAATATTTATCCTGGAAAACAATTTATAAAACTACTTATAAATGGTATCTCTCACTTGTAATTATTCCAGTCTTACCGACAATTTTTAACTCTTCCAAGCAAAAATTGACATTCATTAATTCTTTACTCTAGCAATATATAAATCTGACTGCTGTAGTAAATAGCAGACAACTATTCTTGAATCAATTACTGTTTCAAAAGCCAACATGTTTGCTACACTTTTCCACATTGCATTCCCAAAATATATCATCATCTAATGGGAATATGAGCATTCCCCTCTTTATGGCAAAATATTATATCACTGCAAAAATTCAACATAATTTTCTCTGTTTGCAGGCAAATCCCACAAGTATATATTTAAAAATTCATCTGAAGACGAAAAATATCACAATTTGCATTTAGAGCTTCTAAGCAATTTGAATCTTCTCATGCTTTCGGAACTAAAAAAATAGTACAACCTAAATTTAATATCTCTGATCACATTAAGGCAATTAGAAAAACAAAATGTTATTTCTGCAGGAAGTTTTTGCACAACTATATTATGTGATAATTGCAGACATAATTGTTGTAGGTATATAGCCAATAAAACAAGTTACAGTCATTAATACAGTTTATATCATAATATATTAATTTGCAACATTAAATAATTAGCAAAGTAAGAATCAATGCCTTACTTTCTTTGGAACATCACTTGAAATAGAAGGAAACTTGATAATACTAAAATATCTGCCAATATATAAAACAAGTATTGTCACCAACATCTGAAAGTAAATCAAATAAAAACAGCAAATATAAACATATCATAAAATATATAACATCATGAAGAAAGAGGGTTTTTTTTAGTCCAAAGGGGCAATTTGACCAGAAGGACTATTAATTTCATTTTGGCATTTTGTGTTAATTCACTAAAAATGTTACACTTTTCAAATTGTTGCCACCAAATATTATTGTCCTGTACTACATTTAAAGAATTAAACAATGAAGAATCTGCATAAATGTATGTATGTGTCTCGCAATATGATAAAAACAACGGTACCTAGAGCCATCAAATTTTGAATATCAAATGTTTCCACCCAAATATGGGCATCTGGAAGCCCAAATTTGAAATTTGGAATTTGTTTTATTATCAGTTTCACATTTTGTAAAACTTTAACAAATTTTTGATTAACAAAATTAAGGATTTCAAAGTGAGCAATGGCAACGTTGTACAGAAAAAACACTTTTATCTCCAGTATATGAGACTACGTACCGGAAATTCTAAAGATATGCTCATTTTAAAATTATTTTATGATATTGCTGTTGAAATGAATTTTATAGTTTAAGTGCGAAGAACATGATATTTAATAAATAAAGGTAACACACAAAATGTTAAAAAAACGCTCCTTTGGACGTAATTTAAAATCTAAAAACCTTTCAGATTATTATTATTATTTATTTTGAAGGGGAAGTCATAAAAATGCAATTACTTTCTTTTGAACTAACAATGAAATATAGATAATGCCTTCTGAAGTTTAGGTAAAATTCATTCAATAATTCTTTATTCGCATAGTTAAGAAAATAATAAAAGAAACAATTATATGAATAAAAAAATACTTTTTTGGAGATGTGTTCCAGTTGAATCATAAAGTTTGATTGTTATTTGCAAAATGAAATGAACTAATTAATGTTTTCTTTTTTCATTTCATTGTTTTGATAACCTTGTAAGCTGCTTGTGTGAGAATGGAACATTTAACAAACATAATTTCTTATCATTAAAAATAACTAAGAATAAAACTATGTTTTTAATAAGGCTGTTATATCCATATTTCCCCCTAGCTTTTCAGTGCCAGGTTCTGAAAATTTTAAAAATATTCACATAATTTTCCCCTTCCTCTATCGTACAGAGATTTTCTGAGTTCCCTTCATTATTTTTACTTTTATTCAGTGTATTCAACTTGCATTTTTGTAATAGCATTTCATCCATTTTATTTTCCCTTGTATTTACTCTCTGAAACATATTTTGTCAGATTCTTCATTAAGCTACCCAGATGTGGCAGAAGTTTTCACACTTGCCAAACATGCAATTTCATCCGACTTTTACTATTTGCATTTCAGCTTATTGTAGCCTCTTCCACTGCTGAGGTGTGTGATCTTTCAAAATATGTGTTTTTTGTTTGCTCCCTTTCTCCTTCCCTGATGCCCCTCTTGGGAACTGCTGTCAAGAGTCATTCAAGTGAGGTGCCCCTGAGATTTTACAACGTAACTGAGTCGGATATGTCACGCTTATCGGCTCATTATTCATGAGATATCATAATGTTAATATTAATACGCATTCTTATTGAAATGTTAGTTTCCTTTAAAGAGGTAATATTGTGATAGAAACTTTATAATTCCCACGCACATTTAAAAACAAACATTTGCATATGAAGTTATAATTTACTGCTGCTTGGTAATTTCAAATATCAAAATTTTTTACTTTGGTTTTGAACCTTGCTCTGCATAATACTTGGTATAAAAATTATGTTAATAAGTGCATATTTGCATATGAAATGAATACATTGTATATATTTGATCATTCGCAGGATTAAAAAATAATCATTGTTTTTTAAAAATGCTATACTTTTGGATCCACTCAAATTAATTTTTTTAATGATTCAAGTTTGACTTGCATGTAAATTTGAAAACAAAATTCTACTTATAGTGCTTTTTTACTATCATTTGCAATTACAATATTTATCATTTATAATTCTTTCAGTTAAAGTACAGTTGCTGTGTTATTTTATATACTTTTATTTGCTTTTTGATTACGGTTGAAACTGCTTCAGTGCAAAACTAGAGATTTAAATAATAAACACATTTCATTCTGGTTAAATGATAGTTTAAAAAACAAAAACATTGTCTTATACTACTTAGTTTAATCTGAAATAATATTCATCCAGTTAGGTTGATATTTTGTATGCTTGCTAGTCTAAATCAGGGTTCCCTTATACTGGTCAAAAAAAAACTGGAACATTTTTTATATTTCCACTTATAAAATCCGAGATATTTTGTAAAGAAAAAATTAGAGTATATGTTAAAAACAAAAGAAAAAAACATACATAAAAATAGATAGATTAATTTAAATTACAATTAAAAAAAGGCATTCTACTTTACAAAAATACTTGATTACAAAAACTATGCTTTTAAAATATGTAACAATTCTAAGGTATTTCTTCCCCTTCCTTCACGGTGTAGTGGTCAGCACGCTGGGCGCGCATTCCACAGGTCTGTGGTTCGAGTCCCGACGAAGGCATTGCTCTTTTTTCAATACTCCTGCTTCAAAAATACCTCATGTCTCTACAGTGGCACCCGAACAAAACAGGTCGCGGACGATGATTCTCCACCACCAGGATTTGGAGAATGAGTTCTCTAATCCCCAAACACCCTTTAAACGGGGTAGTATATTAGGTATTTCTTCCCCCTTCTTCGCATACCTTTGTGGTGTAGTGGTCAGCATGCTGGGTGTGTATTCCAGAGGTCCGTGGTTCGAGTCCTGGCAAAGGCGTTGCTCCTTTTTCAACACTCTTGCTTCAAAAATATCTAATGTCTCTACACATTCATGTTTATATTTTAGATCCATCCCAATATTTACCAGATTTATGGATCTGTTGAAGAAGACTTTTTCTCTCTCCCCAATCCTCCCTCAAATATTTGGACACAAAATTCAACACAAGAGAATTCCTTAAAGTGGGCCTCCTTTGATGTGGCAATGCACAGGGCATCCTCCCTCCACATACAGAATCTGTCTAGGTCAATGGAAAATATTACTGAATAGTTGCAATGGATTCCAACTATATAAAACAAAAATTAACTATGCATTTCGAATTCTTAAAACATACATTTGAATTTTAAAATAAGCAAGCTTTTCACTCCATTTTCTACTGACATTTTGATCTTTCCTTTCCTCCGACACTTTATTTTTATAGAAAATTTTATATATTCAAACTTATCTCCATTGCTTCCTATACTGTCAGCAACAGCTGTCTTTCTAATTCACTGTGTAATTCTCACATTTATATTTATACCACTGGCCAATGCCATACTTTGAATAGCATCTTTTATGTGTTTTATCTTTCTGATGACTAATTGCACTTGACGGTTATTATTATATGATTTCAACCTTTTATCAACAGAATCAGTATCTGTGGTTTCAGCTGTTCATAGCTCACAACAAAGTTGTGAAATACAGCCACTGAAATAAGCTAAGCATTATGTTCCCACAGTAATTATGACTACATGTGTACGCATATATATTTTTTTTTAATGGAAGTAACTAAATGTGAGCGCAGGATAAAAACCATCATCTTCAGGACCTCATGTACATTCTCAGGTTGCATGTTATTCCTCAGAAAAGCATTTTTCCTAACTGATATTTTTTTAATAGGGGCTATAAAAATGCCAACATGACCATCAGTGGTTAAAATATCTGATTCTTCCTCATCTTCAATATATATAGAATTTTCTCTTTAAAATTCTCTCACGTCTTCTTTTAATAACTTTGTTCTCATTAGCGACATTCTATTGCATTTTCAGAAATTTTTTATTTATGTTACAGTGATTTCCAAGTCTAAGAGTAGTGATCACTGCATTGGTAGAATAGTTTATCACTGCAACCTGGGCACCTCCTCATCTGCTCAGCACTCTCTCAGAACAGTCCCCCTCCCAGACACTGGGAGGCTAGAGAGCTTTTAAACAGATTGCAGACCTGACCTTGTTTTTAACCTTTAAACATAACTCTTAGATATTACATTTTTCTTTTTGTGTAATTCTTCTTTGTTCTTCAAATTTATCTGTGTAAACTATTGTATTGTGTATTTTACTGTATTATTGTTGTATTTTATGTAGTTTTCAGGGTACTTACGTAAAAACTTGTTGACCATTTTTGCCTATTAAAGAAAAAACGCCATACTATGCGATTTTTCACCAAAAATGGGAAAGTCTTCTTCAAACACGCTGGGTTTGGTGTAACCTTGATTACACGTATTAGTTATTATTATTGAGTAAAGACTCATTTTTTTCCATCACGCATTTTCGATAAAAAAAAATGATTAAAATTTGGGACCCGCCTACTACAGAAGAGCATGCTGTTGAATATTTGCAGTTATGGAATCTTACCGGCCTGAAAAAAAAAATGTGTTAATAGCCATGATAGGGCGCTTTATTTAAAAACTGAAAAGCAATAGCATTGCGATCTTAAGGCTTGTGCGATTCGAAATCAATTCGAAAGGGAACACAGTTCGAATGTTCTACTATTTTGCCGCTATCTCTTGTGGTTCACAGGATTCTCCGTGAGTACTGTTTTCAGATCTCTGCATGGCATAAGGATATTTGTCTCCATATTGCCAGCTGCATTAGAAGTAATAAAAAAGTAGGCCAGTGATGCCACCAGTGCCTCTGAACTTAAAAGGGTAGTCATGTATTTTTCCAATGATTATTTCAACAAATAAAAATTATCTGCACTACTTAATTATTAACAACAATAAGCATGATGTCACAACTCACTCATAAGGTCTTTGCTTTGATTTTATGATTATTTATTTTGATAAACTCAGTTTATTCTTGTAAGTCAGCATGAAGGTATTCGGGCTGCCGTTAACAAATCTTGACCACCAGAATGGCAGATGTAAGTTTTAATGAACTGATAACCTCAACATTCATTAATATTTTATATGCTGTACCTGTGATCTGTACATGTTGATTATGTAATTAAATTAAAAGTGATCTGCAATTGTATAACTAAATAAAGAGCAATTTAATCCTTCAAAATTCTGCTGAAATGATTAGAGCAGGTTTGTCAAGATCTTCACCAGCTTTTACGGTCAATTAGCATGAACTTTCACAGTTGATAGGAAAAAGAGGTATGTATCCTTAGAAGAAGCATGACATCTTATCCATTAGTGAAAAAGCAAACATTCTGGGATGTAAATTTTGCATTGATGTACAATATATGAATATATATATGCGATACAATATATGAAATGATATAGAGTACAATATATTTTATTATTATTTATTAATATTGATAATCTGTTACTGTGTTAAATTTATCAATGAAATTTCATCGAATTATACAGTGGCTCTCCTTTACTCATTAATAAAAATTAATATTTCAGAATGAGAATTTTTTAATAATATCTATAAAGTTCTCTTAGCAAACCACATTAATTATTTTATGAATATAGTAAAACTCTTTTTTTTTTTTTTTTTTTTTATTTTTTTTTGGAAAATCAAAATAATCAAAAAGTAACAGAAAAGTTACCTCACAAAGTCTTTGTACACTTAAAAAAAAAATCTGCACATATTAGTAAATATTGTAGTATTTCAGTTAGTTAATATTTTGTAGGATATTCTGTAGCATTTATGACTTTCAAATAGCTGAGCTTAGAGTTCACTTTTTTTTCGTAATATCTGCATCAATGTTCCTCCATTCTTCCATCCTTTTTTGCATGGTTTTCGCTTTTAAGTTTTGTCTTCATTCTCTAACATCTAATTCCCTCCAAATGTGTTCTGTCGAGTTTAAATATGGCAACTGAGGCGGTGCTTTCAGAAGTAATGGACAATCATAGATACATCAAAGGTGAATGTGAAGGGCAGTGTGCTTACGATCATTATTCTGATATAAAATAAAGTTTTCAATACCAAATTTTAGGCAGATAATTTTAAATTATTTTTTTAAATATTTAAATAAAAAGCATAGTTTATTACGACATCAATAAATACTAAGTTACCTAATCCTGATGCTGGCATACCCTTCCCCCCCTACACACAAAAAGGACACCTCCACTGCCATGCTTTACTGTTCCAGCCAAAGCCTTGGGATTAAGTTCCTCATATTTTCTTCCCCATACAATTATATGCCCATCGGAACAAAAAAATTTTTAACTTGCTTTCATCTGGAAATAAGACATGATTCCAATGTGCTTTTGGCTTATTTATCACTCATTTTGTGAAGGAAAGCCTAAGCTTTCATTTTTTGCTCTTACAAAAAATTCCCTTCGACCAGAGTGCCCATGTAATCTAGATCAAATGGGTTCAATGAACAGTTTCGGATGAAACTGAAGTAGAAAATTTTTCAGTAAATTCTCTAGAAATCTTTACAGCACTCAAGTGTGGAATTTTACACAAATTTTATAACTATATATCTCTGATCGGCCCACCAGCGGCCGAGCGGTAAAGACGCTGAACACTGGTAGTTCGGTCCGAGGTTCGAATCCCGCGAACGGGCTGGCTGCATGGGCGTTTTCGTGGTTTTCCCTATGTGTAACGTGTATACGAGCCAGTTTCCCTTAGAAAGTCCTCCATGAAGGCATCTTTCCCTTTAGGCAAATAGCCCTCGTGTGCTTTGCCATAATTGAATAACCTAACCATATCTCTGATCACATTGAATTAACTTTGCTGGATGACCTCTTCTTCCTTGATTTTCTTCTTTAAAGTGTTTTATCACATACTGCACTATAGAATGATAAACAGAATAGAATATGAAGATAGAATGGGATAAATTTAATAATTTAACGTATCCCAGATCGATTTCCCACCCTTATGATGAAAAATGATCAATTTTTGAATGTTATTCATTGCTTTCTAATGACTAAAATCCATTTTTAAGTATTAAATAAAATATAACCACATAAGCAAGCAAAGAATAAAGCCAAATGATTTTTTATGTCGCCAAAATGCAAAAAAAAA